>JBCIKM010550724.1:0-17498 GCA_039654465.1 Melibe viridis | reverse complement strand
CACACACACACACACACACACACACACACACACACACACACACACACACACACACACACACACACACACACATTTATGTATATGTTAGTTGAATTTTCTAAATAATTTATTTTCAGCTAAATATAGATATTCATTTTAATTTTATTATTATTTTCAGTTGATTTTTTAAAGATAATTTATTTTCAGCTAAATGTAGATATATTTAATTTTAATTTTATTATTATTATCATTTTGAGTTGAATTTTTTTATAATTAATTTTTAGCGAAACATCGATATGTCTTTAATTTCAATTTTTATTTATATTTAGTTGAATTTACATTTATTATTATTTTATTTGAATTTCAGTTTTATTATTATTTTTCGTTGAATTTTTTAAATAATTTATTTTCAGCTAAATACAGATATATATTTAATTGTAATTTTATTACTATGTTTGGTTGAATTTTTTTTTATAATTTAATTTCAGTTGACTTTTTAAAAATAATTTATTTTCAGCTAAATATAGATATATATTTAATTTTAATTTTATTATTATTTTTGATTGAATTTTAATTTTATTATTATTTTTAGCTGATTTTTTAAAATAATAAGATACAATTAAATTCGATTTTAAATTTATTATTATTTTTTGTTGAATTTTTTTTTATAATTCAATTTCAGTTGAATTTTTTTAAATAATTTATTTTCCGCTAAATATAGATATATATTTAATTTTAATTTTATCATTATTTTTAGTTGAATTTTAATTCTGTTATTATTTTTAGTTGAATTTTTTTTGATTTTTTCAGCTAAATATGGACATATTTAATTGTAATTTTAATTTTATTATTATTTTTAGTTGATTTTTTAAAAATAATTTATTTTCAGCTAAATGTAGAAATATCTAATTTTAATTTTATGATTATTATCATTTTGAGATGAATTTATTTATAATTAATTTTCAGCGAAACATCAATATATTTTATTTTAATTTTATTTTTTATCTTTAGTTCAATTTCAATTTTATTATTATTTTTAGTTGAATTTTTAAAAATTATTTATTTTCAGCTAAATGTAGATATATTTAATTTTAATTTTATTATTATTATCATTTTGAGTTGAATTTTTTTTTATTATTAATTTTTAGAGAAACATCGATAAATTTTATTTTAATTTTATTTTTATCTTTAGTTCAATTTCAATTTTATTATTATTTTTAGTTGATTAAAAAAAAAAAAAAATTTCAGCTAAATGTAGATATACTTGATTTTAATTTTAATTGTCTTATTATTTTTAGTTGAAATTTTCAAATAATTTATTTTCAGCTCGATATATATGTATATTTAATATTAAGTTTATTATATTTTAGTTGAATTTTAATTTCATTATTTTTTGTAGTTTATTTTTTTTTCAAATTATTTTCAGCTAATTTAAAATATATATTTTAAATGTTATTTTTATTATTATTTTTAGTTGCTTTTTTAAAATAATTTATTTTCGGCTAAAAGTAAATATATATTTGATTTTAATTTCATTTATATTTTGAGTTATATTTTTTATTTATTTTCTGCTAACTGTAGGTATATATATGTATATATGTATATGTATATATATATATATATATATATATAATTTTAATTTTAATTTTATTATTATTTTTTTTACATTTGAATTCAGTTGACTTTTTTAAAACAATTTATTTTGAGCTAACTATAGATGTATATTTAATTTTAATTTTATTATTATTTTAAGTTGAATTTTTTTTTGTCATTAAATTTCAGTTGACTTTTTTAAAGATACTTTATTTTCAGCTAAGTATAGATATATATTTAATTTTAATCTTATTATTATTTTGAGTTGAATTTTAATTTTAATATTATTTTAAAGTTGAATTTTTGAAAAAATTATTTTCAGCTAAATAAAGGTATATTTAGTTTTAATTTTAATTTTATTATTATTTTGAGTTGAATCTTATTTGTAATTTATTTTTAGTTGAAGTTTTTAAAAAGTTTTTTTCAGCTAAATATAGATATATTTAATTTTAACTTTATTATTATGATCATTTTGAGTTGAATTTTTTTTAATAATTCATTCTCAGCTAAACATCGATATATCTTATTTCAATTTCATTGTTATTTTTGGTTGAATTTCGTTATAATTTATTTTTATCTTGTTTAGTTGAATTTTTTAAATAGTTTGTTTTTAGTTGTGTTTTTATAATTCATTTTCAGCTAAATATAGATATTAATTTAAATGTTATTATTTTTTTAAAAATTTACTTTCAGCTAAATATAGATATATTTAATTTTGATTTTATTTTTTTTTTAATTATTTTTTTTCAGTTGATTTTTATAAATAATTTATTTTAAGCTAAATAGAGATATACTTAATTATTTTAGTTGATTTTTTAAAATATTTTATTTTCAGCTAATTATAGTTATATAATTATAATTTTATTATTATTTGTAGTTGATGTTTATGAATAATTAATTTTCAGCTACATATAGATATACATTTAATTTTAATTTTATTATTATTTTTAGTTGATTTTTTTAAAGATAATTTATTTTCAGCTAAGTATAGATATATATTTAATTTTAATTTTATTATTATTTTGAGTTGAATTTTAATTTTAATATTATTTTAAAGTTGAATTTAAAAAAAAAATCTATTTTCAGCTAAATATAGGTATGTTAAACTTTAATTTTAAATATATTATTATTTTGAGTTAAATCTTATTCATAATTTATTTTTAGTTGAATTTGTTAAAAAGTTATTTTCAGCTAAATATAGATATATTTAATTTTAATTTTATTATTATGATCATTTTGAGTTGAATTTTTTAAATAATTAATTTTCAGCTAAACATCGATATATCTTATTTCAATTTCATTGTTATTTTTGGTTTAATTTCGTTATAATTTATTTTTAGCAAAATGATTATCAATATATAATTAATAATAAATTTTTTATCTTGTTTAGTTGAATTTTTTAAATAGTTTATTTTTAGTTGTGTTTTTAAAATTCATTTTCAGCTAAATATAGATATTAATTTAAGTGTTATTATTTTTTTTTTTAATTTACTTTCAGCTAAATATAGATATATTTAATTTTGATTTTATTTTTTTTACTAATAATTTATTTTTAGTTGAATTTTATAAATAATTTATTTTTAGCTAAATAGAGATATACTTAATTATTGTAGTTGATTTTTTAAAATATTTTATTTTCAGCTAAATATAGTTATATAATTATAATTTTATTATGATTTGTAGTTGATGTTTATAAATAATTAATTTTCAGTTACATATAGATATACATTTAATTTTAATTTTATTATTATTTTTAGTTGATTTTTAATTTTATTATTATTTTCATTTGCTTTTTTAAAGATAATTTATTTTCAGCTAAGTATAGATATATACTTAATTTTATTTTTATTATTATTTTGAGTTCAATTTTAATTTTAATATTATTTTAAAGTTGACTTAAAAAAAAAAAAATTCAGCTAAATATAAGTATATTTAATTTTAATTTAATTATTATGATCATTTTGAGCTTTCATTTTTTTAATAATTCATTTTCAGCTAAACATCGATAAATTTTTTTTCAAAATTCATTTTTATTTTTGGTTTAATTTTGTTATAATTTATTTTTTTAGCAAAATGATTATCAATTAATTATAAATTTATTATTTTTTTAGTTGAATTATATATTTATTATTAATTTTATAATTATTTGTAGTTGAATTATAATTTCATCATTATTTTTAGTTGATGTTTAAAAATAATTTATTTTCAGCTACATATAGATATACATTTACTTTTAATTTTATTATTATTTTTAGTTGAGTTTTAATTTCATCATTGTTTTTAGTTGATTTTCTAAAATAATTTATTTTTAGCTAATACATTTAATTTTCATTTTATTATTTCTTAATTTCTGCTAAATATAGATATATATAATCTTATTATTATTTTTAGTTGAATGTTTATTTTATTATTTTGTTGTTGTTGATTTTCTCTTTTTTTATTAGTTTTAGTTAAATTTATATAATAATTCATCTTCAGCTAAATATAGATATATCTAATTTTATTATTATTTGAAGTTGAATTTTTAAAATAGTTAATTCCAGCTAAATATAGATATGTTTTAATTTTAATTTTATTATTATTTTCACTTGAATTTTTTTTATCATTTACTTTTAGTTGAATTTATTTTGTTTAAATTAATTTCTAGGTAAATATAGATATAAATTCAATTTTAGTTTTATTATTATTTTTAGTTGACTTTTTTAAATAATTTATTTTCAGCTAAATATAGATAAACATTTAATTTTAATTTTATTATTTTTAGTTCTTTTTTTTTATAATGCAATTTTAGTTCAATTTTTCAGCTAAATATAGATATGTATTTGATTTTGATTTTCTCTTTTATTATTAGTTTCAGTTGAATTTTTTAAATAATTTAATTTCTGCTATATAATTTTATTATTATTTTTAGTTGAATGTTTATTTTATTATTATTTTTAGTTGATTTCCTCTTTTTTTATTAGTTTTAGTTGAGTTTTAATTTTATTATTAGTTTTAGTTGACTTTTTTAAATAATTTAATTTCAGCTAAATATAGATAAACATTTAATTTCAATTTTATTATTATTGTTAGTTGAATTTTAATTTTATTATTATTTTTAGACTATTTTCTTAAATAATTTATTTTCAGCTAAATGTAGATATATTTAAATTTGATTGTAATATTATTAATATTTTTAGTTCTTTTTTTATAATGTAAATTTAGTTGAATTTTTTAAATAATGTATTTTAAGCTAAATATAGATAAGTATTTAATTTTGATTTTCTCTTTTATAAATAGTTTTAGTTGAGTGTTAATTTTATTATTAGTTTTAATTAAATTTTTTAAATAATTTATCTTCAGCTTAATATAGATATACTTAATTTTATTATTATTTTAAATTGAATTTTTTAAATAGTTAATTCCAGCTAAATATAGATATGTATTTAATTTTAATTTTATTATTAATTTCAGTTGAATTTTTTTTTATCATTTATTTTTAGTTGAATTTATTTTGTTTAAATTTATTTATAGCTAAATATAGATATACATTCAATTTTAATTTTATTATTATTGCTAGTTGAGTTTTAATTTTATTATTAGTTTTAGTTGACTTTTTTTTAATAATTTATTTTCAGCTAAATATAGATAAACATTTAATTTTAATTTTATTATTTTTAGTTCTTTTTTTTTATAATGCAATTTTATTTGAATTTTTTTTAATAAGTTATTTTCAGCTAAATTTAGATATGTATTTGATTTTGATTTTCTCTTTATTATTAGTTTTAGTTGAGTTTTAATGTTATTATTAGTTTTAATTAAATTTTTTAAATAATTTATCTTTAGCTAAATATAGATATACTTAATTTTATTATTAATTTAAGTTGAATTTTTTAAATAGTTAATTCCAGCTAAATATAGATATGTATTTAATTTTAATTTTATTATTAATTTCGGTTGAATTTTTTTTATCATTTATTTTTAGTTGAATTTATTTTGTTTAAATTTATTTATAGCTAAATATAGATATACATTAATATTTAATTTTATTACTATTGCTAGTTGAGTTTTAATTTTATTATTAGTTTTAGTGGACTTTTTTGAATAATTTATTTTCAGCTAAATATAGATAAACATTTAATTTTGATTTTAATGTTTTTAGTTCTTTTTTTTTTATAATGCAATTTTAATTGAATTTTTTTTAATAAGTTATTTTCAGCTAAATATAGATATGTATTTGATTTTGATTTTCTCTGTTATTATTAGTTTTAGTTGAATTTTTAAAATAATTTCATTTCTGCTAAATATATATATATATAATTTTATTATTATTTTTAGTTGAATGTTTATTTTATTTTATTTTTTAGTTGATTTTCTCTTTTTTTATTAATTTTAGTTGAGTTTTAATTTTATTATTAATTTTAGTTGACATTTTTAAATAATATATTTTCAGCTAAATATAGATAAATATTTAATTTTAATTTCATTATCATTGTTAGTTGAATTTTAATGTTATTATTATTTTTGGTCTATTTTCTTAAATAATTTTTTTATAATTTAATTTTAGTTGAATTTTTTAAATAATTTATTTTCAGCTAAATATAGATATGTATTTAATTTTGATTTTCTCTTTTATAATTATTTTTAGTTGAGTTTTAATTTTATTATTAATTTCAGTTGAATTTTTTTTATCATTTATTTTTATTTGAAATTATTTTATTGAAATTTATTTTTAACTAAATATAGATATACATTTAATTTTAAGTTCATGATTATTTTTAGTTGAACTTTCATTTTATTATTATTTTTAGTTTAAATAGTTTATTTTCAGATGTTGAATTTTTAAAATAATTTAATTTTTGCTAAAGATAGACATATTTAATTGTGTTATTATTTTTAGTTGAATATTTATATAATTTGTTTTTTTAGTTGTTTTTTTTTAATTTATATTTAGCTAAATGTAGATATATATTAAATTTTATTTTTATTATTACTTTCAGTTAAAATTACATTTTATTACTAATTTTAGTTGATTTATTTTTTTGTCATCTAACTATACATATATTTAATTTTTTTAATTTATTATTTTTAATTGAATTTTAATCTTATTATTATTTTTAGTTGCTTATAAAAAATAATTTATGTTCAGTTACATATAGATATATATTTAATTTTAATTTTATTATTATTTTTAGTTGACTTTAAATAAATAATTTTTGTTCAGCTGCATAAAGATATATATTTAATTTTAATTTTATTATTATTTTTAGTTGACTTTAATAAATAGTTTTTGTTCAGCTGCATAAAGATATATATTTAATTTTTAATTTTATTTTTGATTTTAGTTGGTTTTTTAAATAATATGTTTTCCGCTTAATATAGAAACATATTTAGTTTTAATGTTATTATTATTTTTAGTTGAAAATCTTTTTATTACTATTTTTAGTTTAATTTTGTTTTTTTGTAAAAAATTTTTCCATCTAAATATAGATATATTTGATTTTAATTTGATTATTATTTATAGTTTAGATTTAATTTTATTATTATTGTTAGTTGAATGTTTCTAAATTATATAATGTCTGCTAAATATAGATACATTTAATTTTATTATTATTTTTAGTTGAATGTTTATTTTATTATTATTGATAGTGGATTTTTTTTTGTAGTTTATTTTCAACTAAATATAGATATATTCAATTTTATTGTTATTGTTAGTTTAATTCTTTTTAAAAACATTTTTTCAGCGTAATATAGATGTTTTTAATTTTAATTTTATATGTATTTTTAGTTTAATTTTAATTTAATTATAGTTTTTATTTGAATTTTGTTTTAAAAATTATATTCAGGATAATATAGATATATTTAATCTTATTCTTCTTATTATTATTTACAGTTTGATTTTCATTTTATTATAATTTTTAGTTGAAATTCTTTTAATAATTTATTTTTCTAAATATAGATACATAACATTTTATTAATATTTTTAGTTGAACTTTTTTAAAAAAATTTATTTTCAGCTAAATATAGATATATTTTATTGTAATTTTATTCATTTTTTAAGTTTAATTTAATTAAATTATTTTTTTAGTTGAATTTGTTTATTATTTATTTTCACCTAAATATAAATAGATTTAATTTGAATATTATTCTTAGTTCATTTTTTAATTATGTTTTTGCAGCTAATTATACTTATATTTATTTGTAATTTTTGTAAATTATTTTTTGTTGAATAGTTGAATTTTACTTTTAATCTAAATTTTAGGTGAATTTTGTTTTTAATTTATCTTTAGCTAAATATAGATGTATTTAATTTTCTTATTATTGTTAGTTGAATTTTACATTTATTCTTATTTTTAGTTCAATTTTAATTGGATTATTATTTTTAGTTGACATTTACTTTATAATATATTTTTAGTTAAATATAGATAATTTGAATTTAATTATTATTTTTCGTTAAATTTTAATTTTATTATTATTCTTCGTTGAATTTATTTTTTTGTGTACTTTATTTTCAGCTAAATATAAATATATTTAATTGATTTTTTTTTTTTTTTTTTTGTAAATTTTTTTTCTTCTAATTTCTATTCAGCTAAATGTAGATATATCTAATTTCATTATTATTTTTAGGTGAATTTATTTTCATAATTATTTTTAGTTGAATTTTGTTTATAATTTATTTTCAGCTAAATAAAGATATACTTAATTTTATTATAACTTTTAGTGGAATTTTAATTTTATAAATATTTTTAGTTCAATTTTAATTTTATTCTTACTTTTATTTGAATTTTAATTTTATTATTATGTTTTGTTGAATTTTTTAAATAATTCATATTAAGCTAAATATAGATATGTTTAAGTTTATTTTTATTTATAGTTTAATTTTTATTTTATTATTATTTTTATCTTAATTCTTTTAAATAGTTTATTATCTGCTGAATAAGGATATATTTAATTTTATTCTTATTTTTGATTGATTTCTTTTATAATTTATTTTCAGCTAAATATAAATATATCTAATTTATTAATTTTTTTTTTTTTTTTTAGTAAATTAAAAAAAAAATTAATTCAGGTAAATATAGATATATTTAATGTTATTATTATTCTTAATTGATTAAAAAAAAAAAAAAATTTCAGCTAAATATAGATATATTTAATTTTATTATTATTTTTAGTTGAATTTGAATTTTAATATTATTTTTTGAGGAATCTTTTTCTTTTGTAATTTATTATCAGCTAACTATAGATATATTTAATGTTATTATTATGTTTTAATTGATTTTTTTTTTATAATTTATTTTCAGCTAACTATACATATATTTAAATTATTTATCTTTTTCACTAAATTTGTTGTAAAAATTTATTTTCAGCTAAATATAGATATATTTAATTTTCTTATTATTTTTAGTCGAACTTTAATTTTATTATTATTTTTAGTTGAATTTTTTTATAATGTAATTTCAGCTAAATATTGATATATTTAATTTCATTACTTTTTTAATTGATTTTTTAAATAATTTAATAAGCTAAATATAAATAAATTGAATTCATTTTTTTCTACTAAAAATTGTTTTTGTAATTATTTTCAGCTAAATAGATATAGTTTTTTTTATTATTATTTGTAGTTGATTTTTAATGTTATTATTTTTAGTTAATTTTTTTTTCTAATGTATTTTATTTTTACTATTATTTTTGGTTGATTTTGAATTTTATTATTAATTTTAGTTAATTTTTTTTAAATTTCAATTTCAGCTCAATAAAGGTTTTATTAATTTTATAATTTTTTTAGGTGAATTTTAATTTCATAATTATTATTAGTTGAATTTTGTTTTCAATTTTGCAATTTATACTCAGCTAAATATAGATATATTTAATTTTATTATTATTTGTAATTGATTTTTCTTTCTAATTTATTTTCAGCGAAATATAGATATATTTAATTTTATTAGTATTTTGAGAAGAATTTTAATTTTATTATTTTCAGTTGAAAAGTTATAATTTATTTTTCGCTAAATACAAAATTATTTAATTTTAATTTTTTTACTATGTTTAGTTGAATTTTTGAAAATGATGTATTTTCAGCCAAACATACATATATTTAATTATATTTTTATGTTTAGTTTAATTTTATTATTATTCTAAGATGAATTTTTTATTTAATAATTAGTTTTAGTAAATATTATTATTATTTTTAGTTCAATTTTAATGTTAATATTATGTAAAGTTGATTTTTTTTATGATCTATTTTCAGCTAATTATAGATATTTTCTATTTCATTGTTATTATTTTTTGTAGTTGAATTTTAATTTGATTATTATTTTTAGTTGATTAGTTTTTATAATCTATTTTCAGCTAATTATAGATATATTCTATTTTATCATCATTACTATTTTTAGTTTAATTTTAATTTGGTTATCATTTTTAGTTGAATTTTGTTTATATTTTATTTTTAGCTGAATATAAATATATTAAATTCTATTATTATTTTTAGTTTAATTTTAATTTTAATGATTAATTGAAGTTGAATTTCTATGTAAATTAATTTTAAGTTAAATTTTAATATATTATTTTTTAGTTGAATTTGTTTTGTAATTTATTTTCAGCTAAATACAAATACATTTAATTTTATTATTATTTTTAGTTGAAATGTTTTTATTTTCAGCTTAATAGAGAAATATTTAATTTCAGTATTATTTTTAGTTCAATTTTTATTTTATTATTATTTTTGGTTGAAATGTTTTTATAATTTATTTTCAGCTAAATATAGATATTTTTGTTATTAGTGGAACTTTTATTTACTAATTGTAATTAAAAAAAATGTAATTTGAAATGAAATTGAACTTTTTTTTTATTGTTTGTCTCCGTACACTAAAATAACTTTGTGACAAATAAAAACAATCTTCTTTATTGTGTCTTCCACGAGTGTAATAGTAATAGTTGAATTAATTTATTCGTGTGGTTGTGGAAGTAGTAGTAGTGGTGGTAGTAGAAGCAGTAGTAGTAGTAGTAGTAGTAGTAGCAGCAGCAGCAGCAGCAGTGATAATTATGGTGCTGGTTGTGGTAGTAGTAGTGGTGGTTGTGTGGTAGTAGTGTAGTGGTTATAAGTTAATGGAAGTTGTGGTGGTAATAATAATAATAGTAGTAGTAGTAGCAGCAGCAGTAGTACTAGGAGTAGTTGTAGAGAGAGAGTCGTAGCAGTAGCAGTAGCAGCAGCAGTAGTAGTGGCAGTTTATAAGTTTCAAACACAGAATTGACTCGAATCAGACAATATTGGTTTTCAATTTTATTTACAAGACAAGAAGGCCCATTGCAGCTTATAGTGGCAATAAAATTGCAATACACCAATAGCCCAATATATATTTATATATACTTTCAAGAGTACATGGTTTGAATGTTAACTTAAGCTGTCAACTTTTACTTCTTTACTACCGCATGCCGTTTTCTTCCAGCTTCTAAGTTCTCCTTGTAATAATTAAGATGAAAATACCCATAGACATTCCTGAGAGTGAGAGCTTTGATTTGACATCTTAATTATCAAAATCCGTTCTCTAGGTGAAGGAGTTCGGTAACGCACATAGAGACAGACAGACCAAAAGTCGGAAAATTTATAATACATATAAATAAAAATATGTAAGGGTCTGTTATTAGTTCATCATAAAAAAAGAGTTAAAGATTTTGATCATCTTGTTTTAAGAATCAAATGAAACTAGACTTCTCTCGGTAATCTAAAACGACTTTGTGCCAGATAAAAGCAATCTATATTATTGTGTCTCCCACGAGTGAAATAGTAATAATCAATGCATTTATTTCATGTTTTAAATAAGACATAAAAGCCATAAAGTTTTACTCAGATGATTTTAATTCTTTTGTAGTCGTTGATATTTAAAGCAACCAGCACAAACGCTCAGCAATTTCTGATTCTTTATGACAGAAAATCACTAAGTCAACATGAGCTGTGTCAGATCGTATAAACCTCTGAGTTGTATGTTGAACACAATTCAGTGATCCTGCCCGGAACGTTTCACATATTTTGAGTGTCTATATTAGGTAAATAAAATTACCGAACTAGGCCAAGCGTTCTGGCCCGTAACACTTGACATACTTTGAGTTTCTATATAAGGTAAATGTAGATTTTACCTAACTGGGCCAAACGTTCTGGCCCAGAACGTTTGACCTATATCTTATTTTACATCTCGAGAAGTTACTTGCTCTACTTCCGTGTCAATATTTGTTTTCCACCCTTTTTCTAACTCTAGGTGTGTTAACATTTTTTTTAATCAGTAAACTTCTGTAAGTCCTAACATTAAAAAATTTCTCGGAATAAATATTTCTTCTAGCCATGTGCTTGTGTGTCGTTTGGTGTAAGGAGCGAGGTGAGCAAAAGTATCACGTTACATGTTGGCAATGTTGCTTTTTATCGGTCTGCTGACAAGATCTATGCTGGAATGCCAACTGGTGTAGTTGCTTTAGTCAGCCATTGAAATCTTTCTCGTTGCTCATGCACAACCCACGACTACATCATGTTACCGCATAAAGTGCCGACTAAACTAGTCAAGCAAAAGAGCTTGTGTAACTCCTTACTCCTGTTACACACAGGTGGCGCTGGAATTGACCCTTTCCACAGCAAGTGGGTGCAGTGTAATCCACCCGAAAGCTCTGTAATTTGGCTATAATTCGAGTTATCTTTTGGATTTGGCTGTAACTTTATGTAAACCTTAAGATGTATGTCATGCTCACCTTGAAGAGCAAAATTTCATATTGTGTTGATAGGCTGTGAGTTTTGTTGGTTTGAAGATGTTTTTTTTCCCCACCAGTCGCCGGCAAGTGGGTGTATCACACCCGTACACTTATATATAAGATTAACAAAATACTGTTTGTGGTGTATCATGAGATTTTACTGCCAACTGATTAAATCAGAAGTGCAATGTAGTAGAGCAATTACAATCACAAGAAAACCACTGAGAATCTTTACGTACATGAAATGAAGATGACAGAATACGACATTGAAATGAAAATAATTAATGTTCCCTTTCTGAGCGTCATTAAAAATTAAAATAATTAGATCTAATGTTCCCTTTTTGGAGTTTCAATATTTCAACACATTGCACTCTCATGAGAATTAAGTATTTAGTGTACAGAAGGTGTTGGTGGTGGTGGTGGTGGGGGGGTCATAGTCATCGTACAACCAGATAACATGAAGACACCCTTAGATGCAGTATTTCGTGCCTTTAATTTACAACTCAACCTTATACAACACAGTGAGCATAAATGGGGCACACTCGGGTAGTATAGGTTGAGCCGCTCCCTCATGTTATCAAATTGTAAGCATATTAGTGCAAATGAAACAACCTTATACTTTGGCTGCAACAAGCACCAACAGCATAAAGTCGGGTCCTGGACCACAGGATCATAAGCACCGTGACGAGGGTAAGATATGGGAAAATCTCTGAAATAGTTCTCCAGTTTTCCACTGAGGTCTACACTGGTAGCTCTGTCTCTATATCTCCCTGTTCTATCCCTCCCCTTCTCTCTCTCTCTCACGCAGTCTCCCCTTTTCTCTCAGATGTTGCAATCATAATGTTCTGTCTGCCCTTTCCATGTGTACACGTGATTCATTTTCCATAAAGTTTAATATTATTATTGAGTATGACTGAAAAAAAAATAAATCTTTCAGCTGAAGTCATGGCTTCAGAAATAATTCTCAAGCAATGCCATTGTGACGGAGAGTCGTGTTCAGCAGTGTACCACATTTCTATTTCTGCATTTAAAAAAAAAACCATTTGGTTCAATTGAACAAAAGCTAAATTTTACATTATTTCAAAGTGTGAAATTCTGTACATCTTTATGTATTGTATTATATTCACTGCATAGTCCTTAAAAAGACGTTTAAAATGGTATAAGTTTTATCACTGTAGCTTTATTACTTTTTGTTTGATAGTGTCTAAAATCTTTCTATTTTTGCATTTTTTGGTAAAATTGAACAAATAGTGCATTTTATATCATTTCAAAGTGTGAAATTCTGTAAATCTTTATGTATTTGTATACAATTCACTGCATAGTCCTTTTAAAAAAGTTTAAAATTATATAAGTTTTATCCCTGTAGCTACAGTAGAATTCCTTTAAATCGAAATTTTGCGGTTGTACTAAATCATTTGGTTTACAGAAAGTTCAATTTTTTTTCAAGGGCAGTCCACTTCAGACATGATTTTTAATTTAAACTTCAATGTGTGTGCACAGTGCTTTCTTTTAGACATCGTTGACTGAATGAGTAGAGCTAAAACTAAAATAAATAAATTTGAAAAAAGATCGGATTCGAACGTTCTTTTGTGATAGGCAAGTGATATCAGATGAATGGTGCACAGTGACTCAGAGATGAAGTGGGGATAAAACGGTGTGTTGTTAATGGTCAATGCTAATGCGTAAGTGAATAAAACAAAGAGAGCACACACACATGTACCCCCTCCCGACGCATTTGCAGAAGATTTTTAGTTTTAGATTAGGTAGGTATGGGAGCGAGAACATCTTGCTTGCGTGATTCTACACACACAAACACACAAAACGCGCGTGCAGACTGCCCGAGCGAGAATATCTTGCTTGCGTAATTCTATAACCACTAACTCCATCTATTCCTTTTCTTTCGCCCCCCCCACCCCCGCTTATTCCCATCGCCTTTTGTGTGATGTACCGTTTTGGTCAAGCCCAAGTGTTGCCAACCAAGGTTTGCTAACCACCCCTCTCCCTCACTTGAAATCAAGTTGGTTTTGCAAGCTCGACGTTATGCAAGATTACTGAGAACGCCAGGCCTCCTTCCCCAAGAAGATGGAACAAAAGAAAAAGGAAAGACACTTTCAAGTTGTTTTTGTTCAAAGGCAGTCGCGCTTTGAAGCATTTCGGTTCATCATACTAAACGATACAAAGACAAAGAAGAAACTTGTAAAATTGGTCGATTTCTTTATGATTTATGGAATTTTTCAGTTTAGCTACTTTCGGTTTAAGTGAATTCTACTGTATATTACTTTTGGTTTGATGGTGTCGAGAATCTTTCTAGTTTTGCTTTTTTTTTTTTTCAAATTGAACAAAAAATACATTTTATATCCTTTCAAACAGTAAAACTTTGAAAACTTTCCTGCATTGTATTATATTCACTGCAGAGCTCGTAAAAAGACGTTTAAAATGATATAAGTTTTATCCCTATAGCTTAATTACTTTCTGTTTTAATGTTTTAAGAATGTTTGCATTTTTGCACTCTTTTCCTGACTTGCCAGCCAGGCTTCTGACCCATTTTCATTCGGAGGCGCACAATGCAGTTTTTGTAATTGGTACCTCAAAAAAAATTAGGCTTCATCCCTATGGATTGTATTTATATATGAATAAGATGTCTGTGATGGAAATATTTTGATTCATGGAGCTCCAAAACTGGGTTTCAGGGTCATTTTCGTTCATTCTTGGTGGGGAAAATTTGATTTTTTAGAGTTTTCTGCAAAGCATAACTGACAGAATAATTTTGCCATTGATTTTATTATAATTTTATGCATTAAAAATGATTGTGTCTGTTGGATAAGACTAAATTGATAATTGCTGATTACATGGATGACTTTTGTTGTCATTGGAAAGTGGCACGAAAAGCGGAATACAATTGAAGCTTGTATTTTCTAAGTCGTAATAAACTTTGAAATGCCATAAATTTTTTGTTTATGGATAGATTTTAAAAATTCTTTTTTGTTCATGTTTTCATGTGCTGTTCTAAGACTTTTGAGATATAATGATATCTGAATTTTCGCTTGTGGTACCTAATATGACTGATTACTTTCGGTTGCCAAACATCTTCACATGTGTTGTCTATCTCATTTAAAATGTAAGGGTCTATACGCATTGTAGAATAGCATTAAAGACAATAAAAAACTTGATTCATATGTTGTTCATGAACATGGTAAAAAAAGGTGAAAATGAGTAGAGAAAAGATAAGATAAAAGTTTTTTGGTACGAACAAGTATGAAGCCTGGCCCACTGGCTCTTGCTGTTGTTAACAGATAAAAATCCTGTCGTAGCTAGTCGTCATCGCAAGTCCAATTGTGCATGCATACCAAATTAAAATTGTCGTAAACCTCCGACTAGCTACGTCACGGCTAAGCTTACTCACAATGTATATTGCTATCTTGTTGTGCATTCCAGCACTACTGCTTATCTTCAGCTCTCTATCCTCCTTTTTAAAATAGGCAGTTAAGTGAAAAAACAAAACAGGTTAACTTGTTTTAGAATTGGTCTCATTGGAAACAGCCTGAACCAGCTGAGCTGATGAAAACCCTTTTTTAAATTTCTAAATTATCTTCATTAGCTCAGAAATTATTCATTTTTCAATTAATTAATTTTGGGGTTGAAAACAGTCAATTTCACTATAGGGACTTAGTAACAACTTGCCATGTCCCATAATCTATTTCAGGCATAATTTCATTAAAAATTAATGGATTTTGATAAATTAACCACCTGCATAGAAAAGGAAGGAGCAATTATTTTTATTCATTTTATTAATAATAGTACACCACTAGTGCCTTTTTGTGTAAAATTTAATGTTTGATTGTGGCGAAATAATAAAAAGAAAAAACTAGAATTTCTTGGTAAGTAACCAAAGAAGATATTTGCAAAATTCAAAGAGTCAAATAATCAGCGCAGATTTTTCTCTTTAACAGACAGTAAGGCACTGCTGTATCTTTCAATGTGTATTTTTAATACCTTTCATATCTCTCTTCAAACTTCAATCTCTCTTACTCTCCCTTCCTGTTGCCATTCAACCAATTATATCATAGAAAACCAAAGTTCCATGAAACTTTTTAATAAGTCTCTCACAGCTAGCCAATAGCTTCACATTTTCTTTCTGAAACACATAACCTTTCTCCATTCTGCGTTATTTTTCTGGCCAGGTATTTTAACTTTATTTCCAGCTTTCTTATTTCTTGCTTCAGACAAGAAAGTTTCTATTCATGTCTCTTTATTTTTTGTTTATTTTCTGATACTTTGAATTGCCTTTTTCAACTGCTATTTGTAGAAAAATTTTTGATTTTTTTTTTTCTGCACTGATTGTCTTTTTCAAAGAAAAATTAAATTTCTTAGCTGAGTGACACAATCTGTGCGTGTTTTGATTGGGGTCACTATCACAGATCTATCCTGGCATTTTTCTGGGTTCTTCTGTGAAATAGAGGTTGCACTTCTTGGAGGGGAAGCCAACTGCCTATACATTTGCTGGATAACAAATTCTTTCTTTAAGAAAAAGATAATCTCCTAGTTTCTGTCTACATACTTAGTCAGTCTTCTAAAATTGTCCTGATTTGCCTGCAGTTGATTTTTAAGAGCCTATAAGTCAACAGAATGCGGATCTTAATGAAAAATATGTTTGTGCAGTTGTAGTATACTGAAATTTTTTTTGTTTTTCCTTTTACAATGGTGTTTTCTGATAATCAGTGTGGTGCATGAGCATTTGATGGTCTTGACGGAGAGGAGCTTGATACTAATTCAAGAACTTGATGAATTGTCCTCATGACTTTGAATCTGTCTTTCAGAAGAATGAAAAGAATTTAAAAAAAAAGACATGAGCAAAAATGGATTTTAAAGTAATTATTGAACCCTAATTAAAAATGGAAAGGCATAATAAACCTTAAATTCATCCAACAAAAATACACACAAAAACTTTGTAGTCAAGAGTAAACATGAAAGGGATCCTTCATTTCAGAGTGAATTATTCAACAGACACATAGGTATGCCTCTACCCTACCCCCCCCCCTAACCCCCCAAAAAAGGGTTACCCTGGGCTGAGAGAATACTGGAGTACAATAATTTAATATTGCACAGAAATCTTTTACAAATGCTCAATAATAAATCACAAAAAGCAGAGTGGCTCAGCCACAATGCCCGCAGATTGGGCTGTTCAGTATCCACCGATTTGGGAGCATCAAGGT
>JBCIKM010550502.1:0-17509 GCA_039654465.1 Melibe viridis | reverse complement strand
TCTTACTTTCCTCTGGGCTCCTCTATGACCCTCGTGTGTCGTGGGGCCCTAAAACCTCCAATAAACAAACAAACAAGACTTTGTTCAGTGGCAGTGGCTGGTAAGTGGGTGTCCCTGGATGGCACTTCTACTTCTATTTCTTATCTTTTACACTGAACTGAAGTGATTGTCTAACTTTTCCCCCTTTTCTATGATGTCCTGTTTTTGTTGTCTTATTTGCAACTCAGTGGTCATCCCTTATTGGTTCATAAGCGCAGGGTCACAAGTTAAGCGTACTGAGTACCTTTGTACACATAGAGGGTTTAAAGCTCCTGGGTCTTCCTCTACCATAATGGTGGGTGATGGCGATTCCTTTTTTTTTTTTTTTTATAAGGAGAGATTTTTTCATTGTAAATCATCTCTCAATGGTGTAATGTTTTGAGAGATTTATTTTTTTAGTGTAAATCATCTCTCTACTGTTTGTAGTTTGATCTCTTCCCTCTTTGAACGAATTCATTACCTTACTTTCCTCTGGGCTCGTCTTTGACCCTTGTGTGTTGTGGGGCCAAAAACTACCAATAAACAAACAAAAGACATATCCGCCCTGATTTTACAAATTTTAGCATTTTAATTTTATTACCATCTCTGCCTTCATGTAGAAACGTAGGGCAAACCTCCCACAAGTCCTTTTTGAAAAGATAGAAAAAATAGAAACCCAATGAAAAGCCAGCTCTTCAACAACCCCCCCCCCCCCCCACTCCACCCTCGGCAAAAATAAAAAAATGTCTAAACAAAAAAATATTTAAAAAAAATGGCCAATCAACTTTTGGGAAGTTGGTCCAGCACATAATGGCTGCTCAATTGTCCCATCTGCATCTTGACTTCTTGGCTAATTACATATTTAGAACAAATAACCACAGAAATGATCAAACTGCAGCAGTCAATCACAAAGCAACTCTGGGTTCTGAGAAGTCATTTGCATAGGGGTTTGAGTTTGTTTTCGATTACGGGTTCCCAACCTATTGACACTCATGACGCCTAACCTGAAAGTTTAAAAGCCTTCCAACCCCCTTGCTTTTAGCTTTCTATCAGGATAGCTTCTTCCAACAAGTCATAAAGGCTGTATGAGAGCCCCTAGTTGAAGCTCTGTGACCCCCCTACCAAAGCCAGGCAACCCATGAATTGGGAAACCCTGTAAGAGAGATTTGAGAAAGTAGAGGAATGAAAAGAGATAGGGTCATAGAATGAAATTATTAAAAAATTCAATGACCTTAAGAGACCTAACTTTGTTGCACAGCTAATTTGGACACAAAGGTAGCTTGAAACCAGTAAAGTGTGTAATCATGAAAAAAACTTCCTTCTTTGAGGGTCACATATTGTGAACATAAAAATATGTGCCTAGTTTGAGAAAGCTACGGTATCATTCTAATGAAGTGGTTACAATAAAAAGAATAAGATTAAGAAGCAAAAAAATTGAGAAATGGCAATTGATATCAACAAGAGCATGTTTGATGAATGTATGATGTGCTGTAATTATAAAACTGCAGTTGTAGTGACAGATAGGGTTTTGACAACAACACTCCCATTTCTTTTTTTTTTAATCTTTCGTTCTTCAGGGCTCCCACACATTCAGCCACAACAAAATTAAAGATTCCCAAATTTTTTTTCAAGACTTCAACACATTAATTAACACTAACACACATCATCCACCACAACCCCCCTTCCCTTTTGAAAATAAAACAAAAGAAGAATTTGATTTGTTTTGTTATCCATACCAAGGAGCTAGGAGAACTTCTGGATCACAAAAAATGAAGGCAGGCAGAGGATCAGTCCACTGTGCCTAAACTTACGTGGCATAAGGAGCAATCCATACGGGGTATTACATGATCTTAAGCCAAACAATAGTTGTTGCCTTGGTGGTATCTTCTCATTGAGAAAGACCAATGAGCCGATTTACCACAAAGTAGGAAGAAACTCAATATTTGAATAATCTCCCCAATATAGGTTCAGTTTCATAATCTTACAATATCCAACACTGTGTCAAAAATTGACAAACATTCTTTAGTACTACACAACTACTGTATCAACAATTTAAGCATCTGTGTATTCAAGAAAAATTATGTCACAATGCATTGAGTATATATTCTCTTGCATGCAAATTAATTTATAGAAACTCATGACTCATTTTTCTTTTTTCACTAATTCCAACAACAAAGTTCCCATCCTACCCACCAAAATCAAGACCATTGTATTATCTGATTAATTTCCCCTGACCATAAAAACTTATCCACTCTTTTCCAACTCTATGGGAACCCTGATTGTAAGATTGTCTTATTTTCCATACAATTTCTAAATAAGCAATGTTATGATATAATAGAAGCAGAGGAGCAAACTGATGACTTATCAATAATTCCATTAATCATTGCATAAAAACTGAAACAAATTCTACTTACTTTACATACAACAACATTTAAAATTCCTGGAACGATTGAGCAGTTAAATTAATTTGCTTAAGTTTCAACATAAATATTATTAGGTAATTTTTTACACAGACAATTATAGTTAATTATTTTGAAACAAAATCTGCTGCAATGAACTTGTCTCATTTTCTAGTACATTCTCTTGATTCTATTTCAACAGGGCACAGGGAAAAAAATAAAAAAAGATTTCATCTTCCATGTTATTTCAAGACGTTTTCCTCGCACGCGACATGGAATTCTCTCCCATCCTCCAAAGGCAGGAGATGGTGGGCAACCTGAGAAAACAGGAATGAGACAAAAGGCATAAATCAAATTATTATATATATATTTTTTTAAGGAATCTAAAGAAACTGTATGAATGAGAATGTTCTCAATACGTATGAAAACTGAATATTATGTGTGTTTCATTCTAAGGGGATTGTATTTTGAAAAATGGTCTCGTACTTAAAGAAAACAGATATGGGATTTTATTTTATTTTCGTTTTCAATCATTTAGACAGGAGATCTAACAGCAATAGTTTTTCTTTTGAAAAACAAAGGGTCAACTTCTATGAACAAACAGCACTCACTACTCTTGACTGCCCTCCTATGGCTGCTGTGGCCACAAGATTGCCAGTGTGGCTGACAGCATTAGCACTCCTACTACAGTCCAGCTCTACCGTTGAACGGGATCTTGCCTGCAAAATCAGGATAATAAATAATAAGAGGACATACTGTAATGGCAAGCATTTTTTAAGTTGCACATCTATTCTCTCAACTAAAGATGTCAGAGTGAAGCTCTAAGGTGCATAAATAAAAGTACTTGTACTTATAAAAAAAACCTGTCCACTCCAAACTTTTTTGCTGATTATTTCTACAGACAACAAGCTTGACATACTGTTTTTCAGCTATGTGAAAAAGTGATAAAGGTGGAAAATTTTCAGAGCTGGTCCCAACAGTGAAATTTCAACATGCAGAGTAAAGCTTAACCCTTAAATGAATGAAAAAAAGCTTATGAGACCTAGCAAAAAAATCAGAAATCAGCGGATTCATAGAAGATAGTCAGCACTGGTTCAAACAAAGGTTTTGGCTCGTGTTAACAAAATGCACATTATAACGGAAGCTTCCATACTCCCTCCACGGTATTATATTCCTTATAATAATAATAAAATAATGTTGGGAGCAATTTCCTTAGTGGATAGTTTTTAATGTTAGTCACTGGTGCAGGACACACTGATTATACATACGCTTTATTGATCCCTATTAGTGTCCATAAAAAGTAGCAACTATGAAACAACACAGAAACAGAGAAATGACAGATTGAAAGAACTCATTACAATTCTTCCAAAGAAGCAGATAAGCAATTGAATTCCTTTTAAGTTTTGATTAAAATAATTGCAGCCATTGTCATCAATGTCATCAGGATGGCCCCCATGATTGTAACAGAATACCTCGTGTTGACTTCTAGGTTACAAAACATGATGACAATCGTTTATCTTATGCACACATGCATCAAGTAATGAAACATCTTTGAAGCAACTCACTCTGTAATAGACAACTTCATTATCATTGCGGGTAATTGTTTTCATAAATAAATGAGGGTTTTGTGTAATATAAATCACAGTTCTCTCACCTTATTCTCCACAACCACAAAACCTCGGTGATCATTTTGAAAAGTATATGACATCAGATCTCTCCCTCCTCTCACCTTATTTGCCTGACCCTTTAGCAAGGCAGAGGGAGAAAGAAATAGTGAGAGAAGGTGGGGAAAAGTACTGAGAAAATTCATGAAAAGTGAAGTTCGAAATTCTTTTATCGACAAATATTGATACATTCGTTTGGACAATAAATTGTATGGAAATGAGGAAAATGGAGATAAAATATGCAAAATTAACAATATATCCAATGGACTGAATTTACCACACTTAATCAGTGATTTTACACTCAAATACGATAATTTAATTGATTTAATTTTATTCATTTTCACAACAATCCAGAGTGTTGGAGGATAAATTGGCCACAAAATTACCTTTAACATCACAAACTCTGAGACAGCGTCATTTATTTTGTCTTTGTTAGATTCCAGCCCAGTGACAATCAAGTCAGGATCACTGCACTGCTGCGTGTACACTTTGAGCATAAAGGGACAAGCCTGGTGACAAATGAACATACACAATAAAATCAAATACTGTACACATTGAATTGATTGTATAGAGTATGTACAAAAAATTTGTTTGAAATTATTGTTTGAAGGCAGGTGTTTAAGATTGACACATTAATGGTAAAAAACATTATCAACATCCATGGCGGTAATAGTACAGATTAGTAGTGCTTCTTTTAATACATGAATTTTGTCTGAATTTCCAAATTTTCATTAAAATATCTTACACTTGCATGAGTTTTGTATATATAGCGGCGCACTTTCTGTGACAGTAGGATATATCCTCCACACTTTTTAAGAGCCTCATACTGGTACATGTCAAGTCCACAGAAAGCACAAGTGTATGTCTTTTTATTTGTTGAGCTAAAAACACACATACGTCTCCAACTGATCCTCAAAGATTTTTATTAGATGAGTTTAAATATGGTTAGAATTATGTTCTAGATTAGACAAGTCTTATTACTGTTATGGCTTTTTTTAAAGCAGTTTAAAAAATTAAAAGATAAAAAAAACATTGCTCGTGCAGCCATCTCATTGAGTTGTTTTCATAATCAAAATGAGTTTTTAGGGGGGGGGGGGGGTTGGAAAGGATGATTTTTCTGAAGTGGCCTCCAAATGTGATGTAAATGGCTTTAGTTGTCACTGAAATCTGGCAACCCTACCCGGGTACACACAGGAATAGTAGTAATTGTACTAGGCCTACTATGTCATGCTTTGAAAACAAAGGCATGGCAGTGCATTTGTTTCCTAAAAATCCTACTACAAGCACTTAAGATCTGTCAATACTGATTTTTCAAGGAAACAATAAGACACAGTCGGTCAAGAAACAATTATTGCCCTTCCCAGCTAAGGGTTATGAATTTCGTCTGGCATTACTTCATCAAGGAGCAGTGATTTGCTGAAGCCCATTCCATTCAAGGTGATCCATAAATCCTCTGTCTCTCCTTCGTTGTCATCAGCTTCCATTTCATTCAGCTTGATGAATCCACCTCGGGTTATCTCCCCCCTCTCCAGTTCAATGTTGTCTGTAAAAAAAAAATAATAAAAAATGGAAATTTTGAATACAGGGATAGAAGATTGTACCCAAGATGGGAATCAAGCTACAGGCCTGATATTGATATAACAGAGCATGTCACTTGATATGCCTTTGAGTCTCTGGTTGGTCAGATTGAAAAGTTAAAAAATACTTTATATCAAGAAAAATCAGAAGACGCATCTCCCTCATGGGATAAATATGGGGCTGCACTGTGGCTGATTCCAGGGTTGTCCCAGTCTTCCTTTGGGACAGGCCCAGAGGATGCATCTCTAATACGGGATAAATAAAGGAAGTTTTATTTTTTTTTTCTGTTTTTTATCTTTAATTTTTTAAGAAAATCAGTCTGCCGAAAAGCTAAGTTATATGTTATGGAGGTTGTTCATATTTTATTCATTGCAATAGCTGTTTGCTATGTCTTTGACGTGATGAGCAGTATTATAAAGCAATAAAAAAAAGCTCTGGTTGACAAATTTCCATTCTTTGACTCAAATGATGAAATAAAGCAGTTCTTTCTCTCCACTGACTACTTACTACTTACAATATTTGTGCTGTACCTTTGTTCAATTGTGCCAGTAAAAGAGCCTTCTGGGTTCACTTCACCCATATGTAATCTCAATGAGAGTCAATCAAATAAAGCTATTTTATCCCAAAATGCAAACTTCAGTTTCCAAAATGTTTGTCACTCTTCCCAGATAGAGACGGATCTGTGTGAAAAAACCTAGATTCATTTATTTCAAAGCCAACACAAAATTCATTTATCCATTAAAAAGATACTCCCCTTAAAAACAACAACAAAAAAACAAAACAACCCTCCCCACCCACCCTATAAATAAAGTAGAATGCAACTCATCACACATATTACATCTTGAAATAAAGGAAGAGGCACACTTTTACACCAATAATATAATAAGATTCCCATTCACCTTCCACAACTTGCCACTCTTCGTCAGCCACTTCCTCTCCGCTGGTTCGCAAGTTGTACCAATTGAATTCCTCCCTACTAAGGAGACCATTGCCGTCCAGGTCTGCCATTTCAAATATCTCCTCTAATGCTTTTCTGAGTAATTGAAAGAATTGAGCACGGAAATTTTTGAGATACATAAACGAAAGCTTGAAAGATAAGAGAAAAAAGAACAAGCTTCAAAGTGAAAGTGAAAGCATAGGTGTTAAAAAAAACTGAATGGGTTAAGGCACATTTTGTGGAAAACAGAACTGCATATGCATTTCAAATTGTGTGCTTTCTTTGGTTTGTTGATGGGATCTTGTTTTGACTCAGCCACCAAAAACTTTGAGTATCAAAGTGCTTGAAATTGACATTAATCATCGTTGGGTTGAGGAGTCTTCTTTCATGACCAAATTGTGGTGAAGAGGGAGGGGTGTCTGTGACTTACTCTAAGTAAAAACTAATCCCTTCCATTTCAGTTAATCTACAGACAAAAATAAGGTGTTTTAAAAAAATTCTTCTCTACTTTATTTTTAACTTCATATAAATACGAAGATGAACTTTTCAAGTGACTACGCTAGATTTACTACAGAGCTCAAAGACACCCCCATGAAACATCATTTCTGTTCTTCTCACTATCTGACTCAGACTCTTGCCCTTTATTGTAAAAGGCACCTGGTATTCATATTTGACTGAATTGAAATGGAAAGGGGAAAGACTTGTGCAGATATGAGTACCTATAAAGAAGTATAGCAGAGAGTTATAGTTACAGAGTATAGAAGAGAAGTAGGGAAAAGCCGTTGCTAAAAAACAGGTCAAAGGAAAAGCTTGGAAGAAGTCCTTTGTCATGCAAGTGACTATCATGAATTTAATTATGCTACATTTGAGTCAAACCTAAATGCTCTGGTGATGACAATCTTGTTTTCTCTATCTTTTGTGATCAGCTTCGCCTCCTTGGAAGACAGGTTCTTGCGTGACTTTAATCGGCATCCAGTAGTGAATGGCAGCAGAGTGTAGCTACCCATAGACAGGCTGCACCTCAGGCTGTACCTCTGAGAATACAAAAGTATTAAGTATAAACAAATTACAAGATTTTTTAAAAGAATGAATGAGGTTCTTTTCAAAGATAAAACGAACATTTCAACTCAAGGTTCATTGGTCATTATATCTTAATTTCTGAGTTGGTAGAGAACTGTGCCATTTTAGCTGACATGTCATGTGTATCCCCTACTACATCTCTGTACTGTTGATGTGTGCGTAAGACTAGGCAAGAACAAATCAAGCCTTAATGAACTGTAATAAAGAAAAACTCTTAAAATGATTAGTCAACAAATTATCATGCTTTATTTGGTCTTCTTTTCATCAGAAAAACTATATTTGTTTGTTTCTAGATTAGAAATAAATGTTTTTTCTTTAAAAAAAAAATGATACCAAAGACTATACAATTTAAGGAATGTATCCATCTTAAAAATGTCCTTAGCATAAAGTTCATTTTAGTTCTTTGAAAAAAACTTATTTAAGAACAGCATGTTGTTCTTGTAAAAATTTTTTAAAAAGGTTGGGATGAATTACCCCTTTGCTGTCTTTATTTTCAGTAAAGGCAATTAGTGAGTTGTCGTCCTCACTGATAATAAAGAGTGCTGTGTCAATGATGGTGCCATCTAAAGATTCCCCTAAAAAAGAAAAAAGGGCACAAAACCCACCAAAATAAGTGTTTTTAAAGCAATTTGCATTTGTATACATTGCACATAATTCTTCATAAAGGCTTTTGGAGCAATACTGGACATCTCCCTTCTTAATACAGCTCTTGTATTTAGCTTCTTTGAATGAAACCTGTGAAAATCCATGTCTGTTAAAGGAAATATATCAACCAACAAAAGACAATTCTTTTAAAAAATTGACTGAGAGTAATAGTTTAACTCGGCCACATTGAAAATGATGTTGCACAAATAACCCATCTTATACAATAAAACTACTGACCAGATTCAGCAATTTTCAAAGGCTGAATGGTTATCCACACATCAGAGTCTTCAGTCAGAGTGAGGCTATAGACGTGATTGATGATGCCATTTTCATCATCGAGGAAAAAGGTACCTTTTGAATGCATTCCTGTCCATTCCTGTCTCAGGGACAGAGGGGAAAATAAAACAGCTTTTTTTCTTCTGTAATCTAAATCTTTCATATGAAACAAATAACATGTTATCAATGGATCAAATAGATTTAATATTAGACTTGAAAAAGACTTCCTGTTGGTAAAACTTAAATACTAAGAAATAAAAGAGTAAAATAAAACTTACACTGAGATTGCTGGGTTGATTAGATCTGCTGTCTTTACCGGATGATCTTGGCCGACTTTCCTTTCGTTCTCTATCTCTGGTTGATGGTCTTGAGTGTTCATCTTTGAGTTATGAAAAAGAGTTTTAGATGTGGCTTTTTTTTATTTTTATTTTTAGTGCAACGTTTAAAAACTATTCAAGTAGAGAGATATTTCAATTTTTTAATACTAGCATCAAATCTGCCAACTAACTTCCTTCTTTCTCAGATCAATATGACTGGATTGAAATGCAGGAATCTATCAGATTCAGTCCAAATTCAGGCTGAGCCTTGATTACATTGAACTTAATGCATGGGATCAAACAATTCTTTCTACAACTCATCAAGACTTGATGTGTTCTTCAAGGGACTAACATACACACAACAGTAAAACTCTGTCTCAATGATTTAGTCAATATAACTATATATTACAATATAGAAGAAGAAGAAAATTAGATTCTAAAGCTAAAACATGCAATGCTCATATAGGAAAACAGTATATTTCATGAAAACCTCCAAAAACAAATTTCAAGGTTCTATTAGCCAAAGCTTTGGTGCTTGACTATGTTGCACTACTTTCAATCACCTTTCCTTGGAGTTTCACTTTCCTTCTTCCTTGATCTCCTCTCTTTCTTTTCCATCATTTTCACTGACATCTTTTTGAAATCTTCCGTTGTCGACACAACCATTCTGGAGAACTGAACAAGTTGAAAAAATATTTTCAGTTTATTGCATTCAGGAAAGAAATGCTGATAATTAATAAGTCTCCTTGTACAAGATAAAATTAATTTTAATTGTCATGACAACCCTGATATCCCTGTATTCATTAAAAAGAAAAAAATAAACAGAGATTATTCCATAAAGAGAAATCTTGTCTATATGCATAAAAAAAAATCTGAGGACACAATATTTTTTCCAGTATGCCCTTTTCCCACATCAGTAAAAAGGTCAACAATTACAAAATTTAACAATAATTTAATAAAGCAAACTGCATAAAAATTTGTGTGTTCATTTAAAAACGAATTTTCTTAGAAAGTAGGTGTAAAAAATATCTGAAAGATTTTTCATGAAACAATGCGCTTCTAGCAGTATGAAAAACTCAATTTTGTTTTTATTATGCCCCAAAAGCAGCTTTACATGAATTATAAGATTTACAATGAATCCAAAATCAACAAACTGAAATAAATAAAAATTATTAAAAAAAGAAAATCGAACCTTATGTATATCATTTTTCACTCAAATAAGAAAATATCAACTACAAATATCTTGAACATATTGTAACATGGAACATCAAGTGAGACATACTGCTTTTTTTCACAGATGAAATGCATTACTTTTAAAATATCAACTGAATTCTGTGACTTCTTTTCAGAAAAGTGAAAAAAATATCATAAACAGCAAGTCAAAATTACTCACTTGATTAAGCTGTTGATAATAAGTTATAATTAAGACAAGACATGTTGCATGTTAGTATTATGAATGATAGTCTGAGGGTGAGAACGAACAAGTCAAAATCTCAATCAAAATGATATTTGAAGATAATGAAATTTTTAAAATGTGGAGACATTTTTACTTATTCCCCTTTCTCTTGGGCTTTGATGTGTCCATTACCGATCTAAGAGCTCTTTTGAACTTGTGATGATTCTATATGCTGACACTAGACTTAATTTACTTGAATTCAAAATGAAGAGCTGAGGAGTATTTTAAGTCTAGATTTATGAAGAATAAATATTACTTTCATTTGTAAAATTGTCACAGAAAAAAAGAGTAACAAACAGATGTGCAACTTACCTCCCTGTAATCAAGCTTTCCGTCTCTATTTTCATCAACTTCATCAAGGATTGCCTTCACCTCTGAGCGAGACATTTTGTCATTTCCCTTAAAATATTTAATGTCAAGTAAAAAAAAATAATTAGAATTAAATTATAGGTTTTTGTATTGTTGATATAAAAGAGGCAATTATAAAAACAAGAAAATAAACTTTCACAAAATATTCATTTGCTCTGTTGTAAATTGGCTCACCGGTCTTTATCAATGAGCAGATCCCACCAAGACAACAGCAACTATTGTTTGGCTTAAGATAGAGTAATACCCCATGTATTACTCATTATGTCACGCAAGATTAGGCATGGTGAAATGATCCTCTGCCTGTCTTCATTTCTTGTGATCCAAAGTAGCAGTCCCGACACTGCTTAGATGGTATGAAGGGATATGGATAACAAACAAAATAAAACAAAAATATTTAATGAAATGTTTTGAACTTGTATTTGTATGCACATGTATTTTGCAAGGTTATTTGGTGCTTGGAGCCATTTTTAAGAAAATGAAGACAACACATTTATACAGTCTAAGTCAAGTCAAAAAGTCTCTCCACACTTTTGAATCAATTAGTTTATATTATTGATATTTTTTTTACCCATGGTTACTACATGTGATGAAAGAAATTTTTTTACCGCTTACTTTGATATCAAGAATGTCACAATGAGTCAAGTATTCTTGGATTTACAGCTGTTTAGAGTAAAATAGTAAAAAATTCAATCTTGCTAAAAATTGGGACAAAAATCAGTTGGGATTAGAGCTTGGCCCAAAAATTTAACTTTTTTACCTTAATTATGTTTGGGTAATAAAGCTGTGCTGCCTTTAAATTATAAAATTAAAATTTTGGTGTCTGAGTATACATACTGAGCTCATTATCTTGTAAAGCTCCTCCAGTGATATGTATCCATCACCATTTATGTCGATCTTTCTGAATGCCTTCATCAAATCATCCTCTGATGTCACAGGCTCACGTCGACAGATATCCACAAAATCATCAAACAACAGACTCTCTATAAATCATACAAGAAAAAAAGGAAAAAAAAGAAATGTTACTTTTTTGGTCTTGGCTATTTTCTTTCCTGAATGAAATATATTTAATTTTCAAATTAATCTTGAACAGAAAAGGATAAGTGAAAGCCCTTAACAAAATTGTTTATGCTTTTCTTGCCTGTCAGTTCTATTGTGATATGACATTCAAAGTCAACTTTTCAATCATAGCAAAACTCTCAATTGGAAATATTTCTAAGATATGTTATGAACCTTCATTTAATTGTCAGAATTGTAAATTCATTTTAAAATTTGAAATAAAATTTAAAAAAATATTATATACAACCATAGATTACTTATGAATTAATCCATGTATACAACAAAAAAAGGTTTTGTTAGTTTTGTGGAAAGGCATTTTTAATTAATGAATGATCCAGAAGTCTGAGATTCAAACCAAACCTGGGTCATAGGTTTTCCTTTTCAAAATAAGTAGGCCCATCAAATTTCAAATGTAATCCAGAGCAAGTTGGGAGTGGAAATGAATATAAAATAGAAACCAGGCTGCTGATCAAGGGGCATTGTTTCAATTTTGCTGTCACTTTTTTCAAAGGATATCCTATGCTCAATGGAGGGCGGAAAGGCAACTGACACAAACAATGTGTCCAGTTTTACAAAAAATCAAACTTGAAGGATAATCACAGCAGTCAAAAGTTGAGAAATATAAGATTAATTCACGGGAAAAGGTGGCAGGTTAGGCGATTGCCTCTCAAACAAAGGTCCAAGGTTCGATCCCATGAATGGCAAAAATTGTTCAGGTCGTTTTCTTGTTGGTTGTCACTCTCTGGTGGCATAGAGGTGCAGTATTCACCTCTAAACCCGAATGTCTCCTGTTCGAGTTCCATTAACTGTGAAATATATTTGGTTGGTTTCTAGTTGGAAGCCACTCCCTGGTACTAAGTAAGTTGGATCAAGCACCTAGACCTATTGCAGATTGGCAAGAAACTCAGAGGTCCCATGTGCAGGCTTCACAAGAAAAAGACCCCTCCCTCCATGAAAATAAAAAAGAGTAGGCTGCAAGGCTGCTGTCCCAATAAAATTCCAACTACACTTCACACACCTCAGTGAGTTAAATGAATGGAAGAATATGAAGAAGAAGAAGACAGGGTTAAAAACAAAAATTAGCAACAATCTCTTTTACCTGTATTTTTTGTCCAATACTTTTGAACTCCACGGCTATTCACATTTCTTCCAGTTTGCTGTAATACTATAAGAAATTCAGAGAATAATAAAGTAAGGAATATATTTGATGATATTGAAATGACACTTATAATATGCTTATCCTTAGACTAGACTAATTGATTAAAAAACCATCTAAACTTTTTTTTGGTTATGATAGAAGGTAAAAGCTTATAAAAGTATTTGAAAGATGTGTGGGTGGATAATATTATTAAGTGTAGCTATCCAGAGGACAAAAAAGTAAAAATTTTGTTTGAAGATTGCTCTTGAAATATCATTTAACCCCCCCCCCCCCCGAAAATCTTCAGATTAAAAAAAATTAACCATAATTTTCCATAATGTACCATGCTTACCACCCAATCATTTCTGAGAACTAAAGACAAAGAACTTACAAGAAATAAGGTCTTGCTTTGATTGAATATCATCTCGTATATCATCATATTGCCCCAGAAAGACAGCTCGACACTCAATCTTAAGATCCATGTCTGAATGTGCTGAAGTGCGACTGCTGTGGGATGCAGCTGAGGACGGTCTACTTGACCTCCGAGACATCTTTGTAATATCTGAGTGGTAATCAGGCAAAGTAAAATTCAAAAGTTATTTGGTATTGTGAAACTTCAACCAATCAACTATTTTAATGAGTAGCATTTTGTTGAGAAAATATGCTCTTTGATTTTTTTCTAGAAACAGCAAGGGGATGATTTTTTACATAATCCCAAGGGGCTAATGACTAGAAAGAAGAGTTTTATCATAAGAATCTAACTTTGGTTCCTTTGAGTCATCCAGGCCTTTGCAGTTTTTTGGTGGTATATCATTTCAGAGAATTAAATGAGCAAAAGGAACTGGATGACTCATTTCACCTTCATTGTTAAGTTGTAAGTCTGTCTGTTGTAAGTCTGTCTCCCCATTAGTGTTTGATTCTTAAAGTACTGTGCGAAGGGAGATACTTCTTAATTTCAAACATAGAGTTTTTATATATCTTCTAATATCTATAGATACAATAGAGTGATGCTGAAAGTCCATTTGACTACTTTTGATACAACCCTACCTCCCCCCCTCCCCTGGCTCGTACTCTACAGTTATTGTTATGATGATGCATATTCCCCTCTGTGTGAATAATTTTAGATCTTACCTTAGTTATGCAACATTGGGCTAAACAGTATGATGTATTAAAAAAAAACCCAAAAACATTCAACTACCTTTTAAACTCACAGAGAAATCATGCAAATGGACCAATTAAATTGTCTAGCAGTCAATGAAACTCTTTTCATTAATTCTTGAATATGATGCCAAGGTGAAAGCATGACTTGCAAAGCATTTTCTGTCTCTTGCAGCCACAGCTTCCAATGATTAACTGTGTTTTTATTGACCTTTCGTTTCATAAATTCTTTAACACCTTTCCCTTTCCTATCCAACTGATTTTGTATTTTGTTTGAGTCCTACAAACAGTGAAGTATGTCAAGTCGTTTTTCTGGTCCAAAGCTACACACTGATGAAAGGATCTAGCGCCTTGTCCCAATTAAGATGACTGATAAACCATTATGTGCACCTTGGGCACATACAAGAAACATTGGCAGTTTAAAATAAAAAAAGTCGGTTGCAGGCCACTGTCCAGATAAGATTCCACATAAACTGATCCTTTACAGTTTCACAAGACAAAGCTGAGTTTCAGGGAGATAGCTTGCGTGTTCATATATTGGAAACTCTTGATGTTTTAATTTGCCAAAGGCACTCCTGCCTGTTGATGCAAATATTGATACACAAATCACACACAAAAGCACATATTCTACAATTACTTCAGTACATTATCCACAAAACAAAGATAATGGTGTCCACTGTGCTAATCTTAAATTTAGTTCTGGTGCTGATAATTTAATGACAGCAACATGAATGTTTTTATGTTTTCTTGATCAATTATTTCTACATGAAGTTTGCTCCATTCAGTAATGGTCTGTGAGAAGAAAGTGTGTCTGTACATGTTGGTTTTACAAGTGGGTTGGGTGCGTTTATGGGCATGGCTATGTCTAGTGTGGTATCTGCCTCAAACTTGTTTGTAATTGTCTGGGACCTTGATTACTATCAGGTTGTGGTTGCATTTGAGGAATAGGTTTAGGCGTGCTGTGCTGTTTTTCATTGGTGGTCGAGGGACATCCACCCAAGGCTATAAAGAGCGTTTGAGCTCTCTTGAGCAACAGTTTGTGACAAATCCTGTGGCATAGTCCAGGGATGGTCTAACCAGAGTTTACTGTGGCACAATCATTATAATTTTATTTTGCACCTCTAGACCTTAGCCAAAGAGTTAATAGTTTTAGAGCGTTATAAATGTGTACTATTATTTAGAATTAATGTTATAATCATACTTATTTTCTATAATTATTAACTGGACGTCTAGATCATTAATTTAAAATCTGAGGCGAAAAATATCGATTAGTGAGCAGGGAGCAGAGTACATAAATAAAACTAGAGTCCGTTTAAATCGTTTTCAAAATTGTTCATAACGCCATTAATAGTTCAATCGACTTATGATTTCGATAAATCGTTAAAACGATTCTTTTGGCTTACTGAAAATATGTACCTACATGTTTAGTGGCTTGGCGTAAGTAGCAACCGCATACTTCCGGTTGTGTTGCCCCTTTGGAAAACGATATAAAGAAGAGTTCTGAAACAAATACAAGGGAGACTATTCTCATTTCTCACGTAGACCGATGAGTACACGATTTATAGTGAAACTAGGATCTATGACAACATACCTGTGAAATTCATTCATGATTGTCACATAAGTCAAAGCATAACTGGATAAATAAATATGGTCTATGCTTAGGGCTGCCTTTGAATACTTATTCTGGATTGGGGACACCAGTGTCAACAAATTAATCGGCGGAAACGTACTTTCTATTCAGCTTGTTGTGGCAACGAATGTCTGTCATGCCATCCTCTGAAACATCTGAAGTTCGAAGTGCCCCTGTCTGCTCAAATGGTGTTGATGATATTGAAGACATTGTCCACGATATAACGGACCAGCGTCTTGGAAGCAGAAGTCATATTGTGCCCAGAGTGAGAAAGCCTTTGTCTCGGAAATTAAAGAATTCAGCCACAAATGAAAGCCAAAGCGAAGATTCAGGAGTCGGGGATCATGACAGTTATGTGCCTGGTTAGTTATCTTTTCCTCTTGATTTCTTTGTTCTAGTTTTGTCTACTTTAGGAAAGAAATGAATCAGTGAAGGACTATAATTTATAAACAGATCACTTCATGAAAAAGCTTTTATGGTTTTAATATATTCCATAAGAGTGCCAGACTAGAAACATTGTATCTACTCTGCATTTGAGAGAACTAAGCTTTTTTTTTTACGCGCCCTCATTGAACCTCTCTGTGAATACCTGATGTCAAAATAATGCAATAAATGGCAGGATAGTAGCATTTTTTTTATTTTACATTCATCAACTTCATTTTTAACTTTGTGTTTTGCAAGCAATGTCTATACTGCAAGGAAGTTTTCCCTCTCCTGTATATGTATCACCCTATGAATTGCTCACTACTTTTAATGCTTTTACATTTTTTGTTTACTTAAGACGCTCCGTATTTTAAAACTAGATTTTAAATGAAGCTTGATCCCTTATGTTAATGTTACCAGGCATCTGTTGTCTCATATATATATATAAATTTGACCCGACTCTCAGTCAATCAATATGTGCAAAAAATTATTTGAATATTATTTCTGATATAATGAATAATTGAGAGAATCTTATTCTGAGATACACAGATTGGACTATGCTTAACTCAGTAAAGAAGTATAATTTTTTTTGAATTCTTGTTACAATTTTTATATTTTTATGAAATGTTTCTCTTTCTCAGGAACACAAAAAATCTATTTAAAAACGTGGGGTTGTTCACATAACAATTCAGACAGTGAATATATGGCAGGGCAGCTAGCTGCATATGGATATTCTATTACAGGTTTGCCTCAAGTTGTATTTTAATAGTTTAAATTTTGAAGTGCTAACAAGATAAAATCTTACATAGAGGAATATCTCAGTATGTCAAAAAGTATTTTGTATGTTTTTATCTCTATTCACTATTTTCTGTTGCAAAATGATGGTTAGGTATTGATTCACAAGAATGATTAGTTGTGAGAACAGTCCTTCCTAAAAAGAATGATGAATAAAAAATGTGAGATCATCTGATTTTATATAGAGTTGTTTGGCATGAAATGCCTGAATGACCAATAAATGAAAATTCAAGCCTTTTAATATAGTTAGACTGTTAAATTAAACTTAAGAAGCCAAAAGTCGTGATGTTTTTGACATGATATATGTTATTTGCAGAAGACAAAGATGTTGCAGATTTATGGCTTCTAAACAGCTGTACAGTGAAGAACCCTGCTGAAGACCATTTCAGGAATTACATTAATGAAGCACGGGCCAAGAACAAATTCACAGTCTTGGCAGGATGTGTTCCTCAAGGGCACCAAAAGTCAGAATACATGCAGGTAGGGTCTTTCTCATTGCACACACACACACACACACACACACACACACACACACACACACACACACACACACACACACACACACACACA
>JBCIKM010550392.1:3751-17512 GCA_039654465.1 Melibe viridis | reverse complement strand
TCGGGATATGTCACAGCATTTCATGTCCAGGAAGTCTTCATGTGCTGATTTGCATTTAGCTTTAATGTCTTTATTTAGAATTCTATACTTTTCAGATCCTCTTTCATAGCTTCTTCTCTCTTCCATCATATTAAGGATTTCAGCTGTCATCCACTACGTACTGTTAAAAGTATAGAAGTTAATATCATCTCTTCCAATGTATTTTATGGAGATTGTTATTATTACATTATGTATGATATGTCGGGAATCAGCTCCAAGGACCTGGGAAAAACTATGGATCACAAGAAATGACGACAGGCAGATGATCAGTCCACCATGCCTAATTTTGTGTTGCATAATGAGCATTACATATGAGATATTACTCGCTCTTAAGCCAAACAATAGTTGCTGTTGCGTAAGTGGTATCTACTCATTGAGAAAGACCAATGGGCCGATTGACCACAAGGCAATAGTAAAGAATTTGGTTCATTATTATCCTTTAGATACAGGGTCCAGCCCTGTGTTAAATTGGCTCATTGGTCTTTATCAATGAGCAGATCCCACCAAGGCAACAGCAACTATTATTTGGCTTAAGATAGAGTGATACCCCTTGTATTTCTCATTATGCCACGCAAGATTAGGCACGGTGGACTGATCATCTGCCTGTCTTCATTGTGATCCAGAGTTCTTCCCGGCTCCCTGGAGCTGGGTCCCGACACTGCTTAGGCGGTATGAAGGGATATGGATAGATACAGGGTTTATTTTCACATTATTAGTCAGTAATTTTGTCAATGATTGTGTCATTCTTTAATGGGGTAAATGATTATTGTAATTCGAATTTCTTTTGCCTGTAGGAAAGACAATGTTCTTCGCTTGTGGAACTACTTGTTGGAGTTGCTTCAAGCTCGCCGTATGCGTCTGGAACTGACTCTCAGCTTGTACAAGGTGTTCAAGGAAATGCTGTACATTCTGGATTGGATGGAGGAGATCAAGGTACAACCTATGTGCTTTGTAAAAGATCTATTAAAACGAGCTTCTTCACTAGTGCAATGAAGTTAAAATTCAATTGCATCAAAATACAATAGAAAATAAGTGATTTGTTTCATGTTTTGATATAATTTTGTATCTTGCATATTAAAAAAAGAAGTGCCTGGAGTAATAAAAAATGACTGCAGTACTAATGAAAAATTAGAACACTCCATTTCATTTTTATTATGCAATTACTTTTTATATTCAAATAATTGTATCATGCATGTGTAGATTTGAATTAGTTGATATTATTTCATCTTGCATCAATTATAAACCTATAAGGATTCGGATTCTTTCCCTCTATCCTTAGGTACGCTTGATGTCATCAGACTATGGCAAGCATTTGATGGGGGTTGAAGACTTGTTGCAGACTCACAGCCTCTTGGAAGCAGACATCAACGTTGTCGGAGAAAGTGTCAACAATGTCAATTCTCAAGCACAGAGATTCATTGATGATGACTTCTCTGAAATTGGCGGTAAGTAAGATTAAGATGCAGAATTTTTAATTTTTAGAATTCTCCTCTTTTAAAATTTTTATCCAGGGGCATGTGAGTAAAGAATTTTATCTAGATCTTGTGTAGTCAAAGATATGCCAAGCAACTGTGTGTTTTCACTTGTTGAGGGATCAGCTGTAATAGATCTCATGCATGGCCAATAATTAAGATATTCAAAGGTTTAAAAAAAAAATCACTCTCAAAACACAAAGCAATGTAGGGCCTTTTTCTTTAAATCTCAAGCTTACTGCTTTGTATGGTACTTAAAATCCCTGAATATTTTACTAATGTTATTTAAAGAGCTTTCTATTTTTGTTAGTTTGGTTTTCGAGAAGACAGGAGGGAAATTGAAGCTATGACTTTACTCATTTAAAGATTCATTGACTTGACTGTGTGTTGTCTGCTTTACAGGTTACAGGCCTTGCAGCTGTGAAATGATCCAGGAACGCATGACCATGTTGGACACTGCCTATGATGAACTCCGGCTCCTGGCTGCCGACAGACGTCGTAAACTGGAAGAATCTCGCAAACTGTGGCAGTTCTACTGGGATATGGCTGATGAGGAGGGCTGGATCAGGGAAAAAGAACAGCTCATGTCTTCCCCCGAACTTGGTCATGATCTCACTAGTGTCAATCTTCTCCTCAATAAGCACAAGGTACACACTGGTAGAATTAGTAATTCAAGGGACAGAGGATAACTGCTTGAACCATTTTTTTGTTGTTTTAACAATTGCAACATGTTAATTACCTCTGTTTATATGAAAAAAGTTATTTTAAATATATAAAGAAAAGTAATTTCTATTTTACTATTTGTGTAGAGACTTTTCTCAACATTAAAATCAAGTACAGCAGAAATAGCATATTTCCTGATTTCACAGGCACTGGAACAAGTCTGTTAGGTGGAAATCTTGAAGCTGTAAAGAATTAATAGGTTTGTAAAGTTAAAAGGAAACTGTGATGGAGCTTGTTGTATCAAAAGTTATCTATTAAGATCATAAAAATTAACTATGTCTGTTGTTTCATTTACTTCATGCATACTCAAGTAAGTTTGGTTTGTGGATTAAGTACACATTTTTTATACTATCAATGAATTCTTTAAAGAAAAAATTGATTTCAGATTATCACCTCTGGGTAGAGTAGCACAATATAATTTGCCAAAGTTATCCTATCTTGTTCAAACTTCTGTTCAAGAAATCTCTCAATTTCTCTTCCATCCGTGCAGGTCATGGAGGATGAGATGACTGCCCGCCACTCGCACCTGACTGAGGTGCAGGCAGCCAGCAATGAACTGATTGAGGCTGGCAATTATGGAGCCGACCAGATTGGTGAGAGGAATAATGAGATCTCTGCCCAGTGGGAAAGCCTCATTGACCTGGCAGGCTACAGAAAGAAGAGACTCCATGAAGCAGTCGACTTCTATCAGGTTTGTAGCCTTGTTTAGTTTTGTTTTTTTCCTTGAAGTCTTAGCTGGAAACAACATATAGCTACGTGAAGCCTTGCTGTAAATCATCATCCTTTTTCTATTTTGCCGAATGCAAAAGTTTTATTCTTTTAAAAAAAGGGAAACAAAATGATTATTAAAATTTGAATAAAATAGTGTCATCCCATTCTATAAGCATCTCTCAGACCTCAAATTGAAATGTCTGACTTAAGGATTAAAATTAGTGTGTGAACATGTCAAAAGAATGTTGTTTTATATTACGGTATCATTTCATTTCCTCCTCTCAGTTCTTTGCCGATGCTGATGACGTGGATACCTGGCTGGTGGACACTTGGCGCATTGTCTCCAGTGAAGACGTGGGCAAAGATGAAGCAAGCGTGCAGACCTTACTGAAGAAACACAAGGTTTGTTTGATTTGTTTTCATCCTTGGTTTAACACTTCTTTTTTATTTTTATTCTGCGTTGACTTGGAATTTCTTCAAGTTTTGTCGAAGGGTTGATGATTTAAGTACTTTGAAATTTTAATCAGGTCCTCCATTTATGCCCAAATCAGATGTTAATTTGGTTTTTTTTCAATGATTTTCAGGAAGTAACAGAGGAACTGAAGAACTACCAAGAGGTCATTGAAGCTCTCCATGAACAAGCTGCTAGCCTGGGAGAGCAGGTAATGTTTGTTTTTTGTTTTTGTTTTTTTTTTGGGGGGTGGGTTGTTTTTGTTTTTTTCATTAAAAAATGGATCTCAATTTTCCACTATATAGTGGATTTCCTCTACTGTCACATCCTCCGCTATGTCTTTCCACTGTCAGTATGTTGCCCAGCGTTGTACGTAGATTGCACAGCACAGACCATAAAAATATGTCAGCTTTCTTTATTTGAATTTATTATACCTAAAGAAACTAAGAGTTCATGTAGACAACTTAGTAAAAGTAAGGTAAAAAAGAATGAGGAGCTTGGTCTCGTGAAGAGTCCTCCATTTCCAACATTTGTTGGAGTTGAGACCCATGAATTAAAACTAGCTGTTTTCACTCAGCAACCCAGAAAGTGCTTTTTGTTTTGTTTTGTTTTCCCCTACAATCATTAGAATTGAAAATCTAAAGTTGTTTACAGCTTGAAGTGAGAGGTGTCCAACAAGGTCAAGCAATAATGGTTGACAATTGTTGCGCTAAGTATCCATCTTTTCTATGGAGGAGTTAAGCTCTCTTGGTTTTTTTTTTTGTTTTTGTTTTTTTTACAATATCTGATGACAAGAAAATCTCTCTGATATTGACACATTATAAGGTAAGGGAGTTATTCTCTTGACACTTTGTCTTGCTGCTGCTCTTCATCAAGACTGAATGCTGTTGAACATTTTTTTTCTGCTTCCTTCCCAGGACCGACAATCCCCTGACGTGCAGACCAGACTCAGCAACATTGACCGACGGTACCAAGAACTGTTGGAGTTCTCTAAACTGCGCAAGCAGAGACTCATTGATGCCCTTTCGCTTTACAAACTATTCAATGAGTCTGATGGTGTGGAGACTTGGATAGATGAAAAGGTAAAATCAAAAGTAAAATTAAGATTTAAAGGAGATTGAGCTTCCTGTTAATGCAGTCTTTTCGCTGCTTTCTCACTTTGGGCTTTGTAGACCACAGTTGTTTTTCCAGCCCAGATTTGAGTTTTTCACTCTATCTGAGAATATAGCCTGATTACACCTAGAAAAATTAAAAAAATGTAAGATCACTTTGAAAGACAAATGTATGTGATGTAGAAACAAATAATTTGTTTGTTTTATATCTGTGTTTGAAGGTTGTTATTCCTTAGTGATAGAAGTCAGAAAAAATTCTGAGCCTTTACTTTATTTGTATCTCCAAAAGTTTAGATTCATGTTGCCTGTTAGTAATCTTATGATTGTGGTTCTTTTTAATAAATGTGATGAATAATTGATAACAATGTCAATTTTTTTCCCATCATTGAGAGTTTCTTTTCGAATTTATTCTGCAAAATAATGATAAATTCATTATCTATTCTTTATCCAGGAAAAATTCCTGACCACCATTACCGTCACTGACGATGTTGAAGAATTAGCCATCATGAAGCACCGTTTCGACAGTTTCGAGCATGAAATGAATGCAACAGCGTCTAAGGTGGCCGTGGTCAACCAGCTGGCCCGGCAGCTCATGCAGGCAGAGCACCCCAATGCTCAGGAGGTCGTCAACAAACAGAATCAACTCAATTCCACGTGAGGGTTATCCCATTTTCGAAAATTATTAATTTTGTTGCCTATGTTGATTGTTTTCCTTTTTAAAAAATTGCGACGGGGTAAAGGGGATCTCCATTTTGTTCTGGACAGTTTTTAAAAACACATTCTACTGATTATTGATTAAGGTTTTCTCTTCTTTCATGAGACCATCAAATATTCTTTCCTTGTCCATGCCTCCAATCTTTTTAGCTGGAACAATCTCCGGGAAATGGTGGACCAAAAGCGAGATGACATCAATGTTGCACATGGCTTCCAGAACTTCAATATTGAGTGCAATGAAACGATTGTAAGTTTTTCTGTTAGATTATCGATTCATTTCAGTTTTGTTTTTCTCGATAATCAATAATCATGTCTCAATCTTGCACACAGAGAATGGTCTTTTTATGCTGTGTAATCACAATTTCAAAGAGACCAAAAGGGGTTTGTTGGAAATTACCCATTCATTTTTTTTTCACTAAAAATTAATTGATGAGTTGTACACTTTTTTTGTTGTGCATCACTTATGTTTTTATTTTATAGGTGTACTTCTTTTTCCTTTTAAAACACGTTTGTAAGTAGCAATCTTGAAGTGACATTTTTGCAATTTGTTTCATCCTGCAGGGCTGGATTCACGAGAAGGCCAAGCTGATTGAATCAACAGACGAGTTGGGCAATGACCTGAGTGGAGTAATGACCTTACAGAGAAGGCTGAGCACCATGGAGAGGGACCTAGCTGCCATCCAAGCCAAGGTACACTGGATTTCAGTTCTCTTTGACTTATGTGATTTTCAAAAGTTTCATTTGTGAAATATCTCCAAATAGATTTACAGTTTGTGTAATATCATAATGATGTAAATCATCAACAACTAAACATGGAAAGGGAATAGTTGATGAATTAAAACATTTTTATCACACCCTTTCATTGTATTAATTTATTTAGTTCGTTTGATGGCTTTTAAGCTCCAAACTTTCCTAAGACTATCCTTAATAACGAAGAATTAAATGGTCCTGAAAGTGTACTCTGTAATGGGGATATTGCAATGACCATGTAATTAAACTTGTGTCTTTGACTTTGGCTTTCCTCCAGAACAAAACTTAGTGTTTAGTCTTTGTAAAGAAAACAACGTGAATTGAAATGCCGAGAGTAAAGTTTGTCTCAATGTTTCTGTAGCTGGAATCCTTGCAAGGTGAGGCTGAGCACCTGGAAGAACAGAAGCCTGAAGAGGCCGAGTCCATCCGGGAGAAGATTGCTGAAATCAACAATGTCTGGACAGACCTGAAGGAAATGGTCAGTTATGTTCAAGCAACAAACAGATACATTTTGCAGTTTCCTTCTGAATCAATTTGTTATTTTTATTGTGGTAGCAGCCAAGTTCATTAATCAACAAGTACCTGACTGAATTGTAAATACTCTCCGTCATGCAATTCTAACTTTTGGTTTATTTCAAAGAAAAAAAATCCTCTCCCCCCTTTACTGACATACAAGCAATAAAATTTCTTTTCTTTTTTTTTTTCACAAAATTATATCTTTTATTCAAAGTCTGTAATAATCCAAAAGCATGTTTGTTTGTTTTTTGTAATTTAATTTTTTCTTTTGCAGCTCAAAGAAAGAGATGAGAAACTTGGAGAGGCTGGAGAGCTACAGCGCTTCCTGGGTAGTCTGGACCACTTCCAGGCCTGGCTGTCCCGCACTCAGATGACAGTGGCCTCAGAGGATGTGCCCAACTCGCTGACCGATGCTGAGAAGCTTCTGAACCAGCACCAGCAGCTGAAGGACGAGATTGATACCTACGCCCCAGAGTACGCCAAGATCAAGGAGTTTGGCGACTCAGTCACCGAGGGAGAGGATGATCCACAGTACATGTTCCTGAGACAGGTGAGATAAATAATGTCACATTCACGCTTTTTTTTTCTGGTACTGTTTGGTTTTGTAAAGATTTGTAGCTGGTTCTCTTTTCTGGAAACTAAACTTAGAAAGAGATATTCTTAGTGATGAAATTTTGAGTATCAAATTAATGTAGTATTATCATTGTGGCCAAAAGGAATAATTGGTGCTGCAGACAAATAATGAAGAAACTTTTCTTTTTACTTCATGATTAAACAGTGGGGTTAAAACCAACTTGCGGGGGTTGGTGGATGTCCATGCTGGGCACTTTTACTTATGTTTCTTATCTCTTACACTGAAGCTATGGTCTAGCTTGTTCCCATTTTCTGTGATTTCCTGTTTTTGTTGTCTTTCATTGGTCATCCCTTATTTCATGCCTTTTGGTACATAACTATAAAGTCATGAGTGAAACGTACTGAGTACTGTTGTACACAAAGGGGGCTTAAAGATCCTGGATCTTTTTGGACCATTATTCTGTCATGAATGTTGGCCATTGTTGTTTTTTGTCAGGAAAGATTATCTTTTCTGTCATTGTAAATCATCTCTCTGTGGTGTTGATATATGTTTTGAGAGATGATACTTGAATTAATATTAGATTATGGGATGAATAAAGATATGGGGAAATATCCCTCTGTCAGAAGATTCATCATTTTCATGAGAAAAAAAAATGGTCACAACAGTTTTTCAATAGCATTGATTTGCATTGCCTCCTCTGTCATGCATATTTAGTTACTCCTTGTGTTTATTCTCTTCAGCGCCTTCAAGCCCTTGATGATGGCTGGCATGAACTGCTGCAGATGTGGGAGAACAGACAACAGCTTCTATCTCAGTCTCTCAATCTACAGGTATTGCTCCTTTGGCATTTTATCCTTCCATAGATTCCTATGGGGCTTTAATCATTGTGGAAAGAGAAAACTGCAAAATTTATCTTACCTTCTCCAGGGTTAAGTATAGATTTATTTTACTGTTCTGCTCTTGCCATAGAACATACATTCTTACTGGGCGAAGGATAATTTTTTTTTTTCTATGAAGGCTATGAAAGAAAATTAAAAAAAAAAAAGAAGAAAAAAAAAGAGGCTTTTTCAAGGAAAGGTGAAGATAATACTATGATGATTTTTTTTTCCCTCTGACAAAAGATGTTCCTCCGTGATGCCATGCAAGCTGAGGTATTACTCAACCAACAAGACAATTTCCTGTCAAGAGAAGAAGTCCCTGTAAGTTCTTTAACTGTTTTTGACTTTGAAAACAAACAGAATCATCACTTTGGGAACACTGTTCTTCATTTTATCTTCTTTTCACTGAGGGAAAGTTTGGGTTTTAAGAATTTTTTCTTTTTGTTTTGAAGTATTTGCCTCATATCACATATACTCTCAATTTCCAGGGTTGGTAGCACCTTTCAATTCATACATCAGTTTTGTTTTTCGATAATTTAAAAATCTAATTTTCAAAATTTACATCAGACTGCAATTCAAATACCAAAGCAGGTCTCATAATTTGACTTTGTGGCATGTAAAAGTGTACTTGAAAATATTTCTGTGCAGTTTTGATTCCTTTCTTTTTCCCTTGTCACAAACTTGTGAATGGGTTCGAATTACAGATACTTGTGAAGATTAAAGCTGGATCGTGATGTTTTAATTGGTGTTTTTGTTTGTTTTAAAGAGTGATGCTCCTTTAAGAAAAGATGGGACTGTGTGAATTTTTCTTTGTGATTTTTCTCTCCGCCAATTTACTACTGGATTCTCAATTTTCAGGAGCTTAATCTGAATGTGATGTTCTCTCTGCATGCCCCCAATCAATCATCAGATTACGCAAATCGGATGAAAGTATAAAGAAAACGTTATGATACACTAAAGAGTATTTATCTGAACAATTTCACCTAATACTCTGGACTTAATTTAACCCTCTGTCTGACTCATTCCATCCTAACCATAGAATAGAGCAGGAATGCATCAAGTAGATGCCAAAGGAAATTGTGCTTATTTTGATTGAGACAATTGAAGTCTTTAGAATTAAAATAGACCTGGTTACCCTATCTGAATGCTGTAAAGGTTTATCTGAAGGAGTGTCCTTTCTTTCCTATCATTTCTTTAGTTGTTGAAGCATTGCACTGTTGCCCAGGTCTTATCAAACCTGTAGTAACAGGTGTGGCAGTTTTGAGAGCACTTAAGCTTTTTCCCCCTTCTATTGTCTCTCTAGAAAAAAAAATTATCTATTATTCTATTGGTGAAAGCCTACTCTTTGTGTACACTTTGTATCTGAAAATGTATCTTTGGGTAAAGAGATGTACTACTGTGTGACCTGAACAAATCACCCACACCTTTGCGGTCTTTCCTTAAATCTCTGTGCTGACAGATTACTCCATTAGACAAGCAGGTAACATCATCCCTCCCTTTTTTTTTTTTTTTTGTTAAATCTTTGTACAAACATTTTCTTTTTATATGCATTGGTATCTCGCAACACAAATAGCATTATATGCACTTCATATTTCAGTATCCAGGGATGTTGGGAATGTGCATGCTTTCTCTCCATTGCGAACTATCCAAGGCTTGGTCCCTGGATCAGAGTGTCTAGAATACCTGTTCTCCATCCTTTTGGTTTATGTTGTGCCTAGTCTAGCTTATTCCCCTGCCTGTGTGCTCTAATTCTGTCCCCTCTCTTCTGCGTCTCCTGTCTTTCTTGGTCGTCCATGTTTTGTCTTTTTTGTTTATTTCCATTCAAGTGTTTCATTGTGCTTTCTTTATCCTTAGAGTAATTGTTTGTTGATTTATTTTTTTTGTCAGTATTTTCTTTATCTTCACGTATTACATCTATTTATGTATTTTGTTGTTTTTTGTCTTATTTTTTTTTACAAAAGAAAGGATCCAATTTTATCCAAGGGCCGCTAGACCCTTTTGCTTGAACCCTCAGGATTGGACTGTGCATCTGTCTCTTTCTTACTATCTGGCAACTGGAAGATTGTGCTTACATTATTTTACAAATACTATATGCAAGCTATGAAGAGAGTCAATATCAATGCCTTTGTTAATGAAGCTTAAGGCTTAAACCTAATTATAATCAAAGAAAGAATCCATTGCTTGTTATCAGCAAAGCCCTCCTCTTTGAGAAGGAATGAGGATCACTTTCATGCTGATTTAAATCATCCAGTTTTGAATGATATAGACAATTCTTGTAGAGCATCTTTCTCATAAAGATGGCAAAGCTTGGATATGGAAAGCAAGATTTATTGTATCAATAATTAGATTTGCTCAATCTTGACCTCAATTAATAATGACCTTTGGAAAAGAGGTCATCTAAATTTGGGGGTCAAATATGTATTGGAGTCCATACCAAGTGGACATCACCTTTTCTTTTTTGTTGTAAAAATGGATCATGTAAAGTAGTGGTTATGTTTCTTATAAATCCATTTTGAATCAGACAAAAATGTGAAATCCTCTAAATATTTTTTAAGGATAGATGCATATGTCAAGGACTATTTGTGTACAACTGCCATCTTATATCAGATTAAAACAGTGTCTCTCACTCGGTTGTTGTGATGTGATTGGAGATGGTATTTGTTTTCAAATAGTCAATCATTGATGCATTGATCTGATGAAAAATTTGTCATGTAGAACATTTATTGTCAATTTCACTGTCAGGTCATTACTTTCATTTCAAAGACATGATTCTCAGTTCTCATTTGAGACAGGTCTAGGTCAATGGTAGTTCCAGAGTTTTCGCTCCCTTATAATGGCTCACAAGCATGGTGGACTGATCATCTGCCTGTCATCATTTCTTGTGATCCAGAGTTTTTCCCAGCTCCTTGGAGCTGAGTCCTGACACTGCTCGGCGGTATGAAGGGATATGGATAACAAAACAAAACATAATGTCTTCCAAAAAATTGTGTGAGATTGCTTTGTTTGGTGGTTGGACTCAAATCAATCTTTAACCTCCCCTGCTACTTGACCTCTGTTTTAAGGTCATTGAGGCTGCAAGCATTTCATTAGTCACATACACCCAATAACTTGCTGCATGTCTGCTTATATCCATTCTTGTCTTTTGTATGTTTTCTCTGCAAGGGTTCTCTTGACATCCTCTTGTCTGTCTACTTTTTCTGTGTGTGTGTCTCTCTCTCTCTCTCTCTCTCTCTCTATATATATATATATATATATATATATATATATTCTCTTTGTACCTGTTCATCGTTATCCAACAGTAGCATGCAGTGAATGGCATTAAGATTCATCCATTACAACCTATGACCTTGCTCAAGAACCTTGTCATGAAAGCCTTTGAGTTGATATTTCTCCCATAAAGATTTATCATTGTTTCATAGCATTGTTTTTTATTTTCTAAATAAAGATTTGCATGACAGGGTTCTGTTATATTGTAGCCTGATATATGAGGAATACTATCAATTGAGTGAATGATTTTCCAGTTTTGCTGATTTCTTCTAAGAAAGCAAAGACGGTTGTCATAGAGCTCAAGAACCTAAAGAAATATGGCTTATAATTTTAAAAACAGCTGTAATTATGTTTTTAAGAGTCTAGCCGAATATCAGTAGCTTTTCAATTGTTTTTGTTCACTATCAGTTTTTTTATTCCACGTCTAGAAAACGCTGAATAGCTCCATGTTTCAATATCTTTCTTTCAATATAAAAATATAGACCTCTTTTTCCACAGATTCTGTATCTGACATGTCTCCCCATATCATTCTAATCAATATCTTAAATCAATATTAATTTTGATCTTGTAGCGCTTACATGTGCCTATTTCACTTAGTTCAATGTTTCTTTAATGTATCCTTTTTTAAGATGCAAACTGCAGAGCCAGAAATATTTCGCTTGCGGCCAGGGCGCCTCCCCTGCTCAAAAACAAAAAAGAAAATTCAACTCTAAGTAGCTAAAGAAGCCAGAGCATTTCAACTCAAAGTGGCTTAAGAAGCCAGAGTATTTCAACTAGAGTGGTGAAAGAAGCCAGAGCATTTCAACTAGAGTGGCGAAAGAAGCCAGAGCATTTCAACCAACTTAGGGTGGTTTTAGAAGCCAGAGCATTTCAACTCCAGTGGCTAAAGAAGCCAGAGCATTAGAACTAGAGTAGCTTAAGAAGCCAGAGCATTTCAACTCGTGGCTAAAGAAGCCAGAGCATTTCAACTAGAATGGCGAAAGAAGCCAGAGCATTTCAACTAGAATGGCGAAAGAAGCCAGAGCATTTCAACTAGAATTGCGAAAGAAGCCAGAGCATTTTAACTCAAAGTGGCTGAAGAAGCCGGAGCATTTCTCAATGAATTGTATATGCTTTTATTTCGATATATTTACTTTTTTATTCAACAGGTAAATATTTGTTTTAGTTATTTTGTGTGTGGATCATTTAGCATGAGCTCACTATGCCTTGCTTGGAATACATTCATTCACTTTTACTCGCTGTGGTGTTAGAAGATTTCTATGAATAGTGCTGCCCAAAAAAAAAAAAAAATGGAATAGGGTGAAAAGGATTGCCTGCTTTTTGCATTGAAGCTTGTTTTCAGTATGTTGAATGTCAGGGTCGAAAGGGTAAACCTAGTTGTTTAAGTTCACATAGGTGAAAAAACATTTACTCCAAATTAGCTATCCATTAAATGTTGGCCAAATCTAGTCTACGTCATTTAAACAAATTGTAATGTGCTATCAAGTCTTTATTTTCATTCTGAAAAACAAGTTTTCAACAACTACAAAAAATAAGTTTTGCTTGTGAGATGGAAATTGAAAACTTTTTTTCCCCTTCTTGTTCAAAAGTGACGGGGGAAGGGAGTACATATTTCTTTCTTCCTTCTTGCCTTTGAATACAAACTATATGAATGTTTTGCTGAGCCTTGGCTAACGCAGTCTCTACCTACTAAGACTCTCTAGTTGTTAAATGGTATTTGATATAGAGTACAGAAAATCTTTCCTATAGCTTGAATGCTTGTATTACAAACTTTTTAGATGTCTTTGATATTCTCTTTTTATATTCCACACTGATGACTTTTAAAGAAAATATCAAAATAGTTAAGAGTATAACTTAATTCTACTTTTTTCTCATGGGTTCATTTTGAATCCCCTGAAGTCGATGTTGTACTTCTGTTTTGTAGTCGGATTTGCTTTGATTTTTTTGTTTATTCCCCCACTCCCACTGCAAGTTAAGTAGTTAATTATGTCTTTGAAAATGAGATGATATTTTACTGCAAATTTTGGAACGGAAATGCATTTTTAAAATCACATTTCCCATGCAAGATTTGTCACTGTCTGTAATAGGTTGTGACTGAAGAGCTTGTTTCCTTGTTCATTTGCACCTATTTCAGGAAGATAAAAACCATTTCTCATGTTACAAACATAGAAAAAAATTGATAAGCTACAGCTCATTGATTTGAAAAGCATCGGCCAAATTTTCATGAGAAATCTCACATTTCAAAGAAAAGAAGATGAGTTGTAATGATGCAAAAACTGAAATGGGGTCCAGATTTTGTTACATTTAATTATATTCAGGGATACAATGTGCAGCGGCTCAAAAGCTTCTTACTTATGTTTGTCCTCTAAAAAAATGTTTTATTTATCATGAAATGAAAAAAAAAGAAACCAATTCCAGTGCATGCAGTGACAACAATTCTTCCCACGAGGATTTTGTCTTTGGTTTGTTAAAATGGGGGGGGGGGGGGGGGGGGGTCAGAAAAAAAATTCTTTTCAACCCCAACAGGAGATTTTAAGAAGTCTATGGTTTTTAA
>JBCIKM010550281.1:0-17518 GCA_039654465.1 Melibe viridis | reverse complement strand
GAGAGAGAGAGAGAGAGAGAGAGAGAGAGAGAGAGAGAGAGAGAGAGAGAGAGAGAGAGAGAGAGAGAAAGAAATTAGCAAGGAACACGGACCTATGAATAGAGAGTTGGTTATGTAAATCATTTATTGAGTGGTTTTAAGAGCGATTAAGATAAACCAAGATGCCCATTATCTCACGTGGAAAAGTTTATTTTTTTTAATTTTATTTTTTTTTTTGGGAGGGGGGGGGAGGGAACGGGTAAGGGTGTGTTGTTTTCCCTCCTAGGTCTGGCCCAAAAAAGAAGACCAGAGTAGTGCCACAATGTGATTGATACAATAGCCTTCTGGAATCGGACCCTCGCCCATTTTGGCATGGAAGTTCCACGACTTACCAGCCAATCTTTCGGACAGTACATTTATTCGTATTGTTGAACTTAATTTTTTTATATATATATTTACCCTTTTAATTAAAAACCTTTTAATTTTGAAACAAATTATTTTCTTTTCTTGTGGTTGGTACCTTCACTTCATTACGTCAATCTTTGATTATCTTCGTAATACAAATACAATGCCTGCCTGTGATTGGTGCCCTGTCGTCATGACGTCATCCCTGGTCATCTTCCTGTGAAAACTATGCCTACATGTGATTGGTGCCCCGTCATCATGGCGTTATCCCTGGTCATCTTCCTGTGAACACCGTGCCTATCTACGATTGGTGCCCCGTCATCATGACGTCATCCCTGATCATCTTCCTGTGAACACTGTGCCTATCTACGATTGGTGCCCCGTCATCATGACGTTATCCCTGGCCATCTCTCTGTGAACACTGTGACTATCTACGATTGGTGCTTCGTCCTCATGACGTCATCCCTGGCCATCTTCCTGTGAAAACTCTGCCTGCCTGTGATTGGTGCCCCGTCATCATGGCGTTATCCCTGGCCATTTCTCTGTGAACACCGTGCTTATCTACGATTGGTGCCCCGTCCTCATGACGTCATCCCTGGTCATCTTCCTGTGAACACTGTGCTTATCTACGATTGGTGCCCCGTCATCATGACGTCATCCCTGATCATCTTCCTGCTCGTGGTGCTGTGACTGCCTGCAGCCCCAAATTGGCGTAAGTCTTGTTCCAATGACCTTGATTGCCAATTTCACATCGCACAGTAGAATAGAACGAATTGACTTAACTCCAATATCTACCCGTTAGCAAATTATCATCTATAATTATGATCGTCAAGTTATTTGACCCAATTAACTGAAACATCAAAGGAATTAAAACTAGATCGTACAACAACCTGAAAGAAAACGAATCGGGTTTTTTTTTGTTTTGTTTTTTTGTCGTTGTTTTTGTTGTTACTGATATTGTTGTTGCTGATATTGTTGGTTTTGTTGTTGCTGTTATTGTTGTTGTTGTTTTAATCCCAAATGTGTTCCTCAAATAAGCTTCCGGTACTTTTCCACAGCATATGTTTTTCGAAAGAGAGTAAACAGACTCCACGCAAGAAAAACAGCCAACTGTTCGTAGCATAAGACCTTTACTGGTAATCGTAGTAATGTTACTGGTTATAGCATAATAATCTAGGTGATAATATTTGTAACGTCATGTGACTAAATTTATTGAAAAATCAAATGTTTATGGAAGTATACCCTAAACCAACTTCTTTTTTTTTAATCCCATATAGCTACCTAAAATGCAAAATTTTAAAAACTTAAAATATTCAAATATTTTACCCGAAAAATTCAATTAGACAAAGCAGAAAATCCAAGAATCTACTTTTAATCTAAAAATGAGGTTTAGGTCGCAACTCAAAAGTCCGTACTAAGCTCTACCCACCGTGATACAACACACTGTCTGTGCAACTCATCTGTAGTCCCTTTTGAAAAAAAAAAAAGATGAAAACAAAAACAAAAAAAAGTCCAATTAAGATTGAAAAAGGCTTTGCATTCCAACCGTATGCAGCAAGAACCTTAGATAACAGTAAAACAAATAACAATAGCCTATTCTAATGGAGCTAAGCTAACATGATCGATTTTCTTGAAACAGGAAAGGCAAAGAATTCTATCAAATGAAAAGCCTGTCAATTCATTCGTCTCTATTGTGTTTCTTTCAGCTTTATTTACAGACTGCGGTGGTAATTTCCTGGCAAACCACACCCCGGGTGTTATCAATAGTCCAAAAGTTAGAGGGTCAAGTTTCTATCCAACCTATACATTCTGCCAATGGAAAATTGAATCACCCGGTGGATACAAGATCAAACTTTCATTCGAACATTTTTACTTCGACACTTGGGATTTCGTATTGGTAAGTATGAGAAACGGATGACTAGCTGTTGCAAAACTGGAATGTCCCGGAAAGCCCAGTCACTGGAGATTTAAGATGAAATATAAAAAAAAGTGCCAGAGAGAAATGGTTGAGGTTGAAATAATCTTTTATCTAAAACTTTACTATGAAGAATAGAGTAAGAGCTGGCACTGAAAATAGATGGCAATGAGAGAGATTGGTGTAGGTATAGTGCTGGGATGAGTCAAAGCCATAGAAAGGAAAGGGAACAACAGGCGGGTTTGAAGTCGTCCGAGAAGGGAATCGAACCCGAGGCATGTCAGGGCACCCATCGCCTGGCCACTGTCAGGACAGCGGGCCTACCAATTGAACCATCCATCACCATCTTCGGTTTTTGATTCGTTTTTTGTTTGTGATTTTTTTTTCTTCTTTCTATGGCTTTGACTCATCTCGGCACTGTGTCAATAGGATTTTGTCTTTATTGTCGTTGGAACTGCAACTGTAATGCTCCAAAATGTAGCAATCTCCCTCGATGGCGTCATGAGGAGTGCACCGTGTGGTATTTTGGTCAAGGTGTAACAGCCAAAGGATACGGACAGTGTGCGAATAGTGACCACAGCATCATCATCATCATCTAACAGATAGAAGAAGAATGGTGGAGGAGGAGGAGCTGGCAGTGGAAATATGACATAACAATAAGAGAGAATTGTAAAGACAAAATGCCTGGATAAGTCACAAAGCTACAGACAGTAAGGCAAAAAATGAAGATGGGATAGGCTCGCCGTCCTGGCAGTGGCCAGGCGAAGGGTGCCGTGACAGGCCCCAGGGTTTAAATCCCTCCTCGGACGATTTGCCTGTTTTGTTTTTTGTTTTCTTTCTTTCTTTCTTTGGTTTTGTCTCATCCCGGCACTGTCTATGCCGTATCCTCATTCTGTTGCCATTTAATAGATGGAAGTGTGAATAATGCTACATAAATGACACATAAGTATATTATGTGCAATTCTAAGTGCGTGTTTGTTTCATTGTGTACATGAAAAACAATACAAAGATCAGCGAGTATTATAATGATGATGATATTAATAATAATAATAATAATAATAATAATAATAATAATAATAATAATAATAATAATAATAACAATAATAATAATAATAATAATAGTAATAACAATAATAATAATAATAATAATAATAATAATAATAATAATATGTTTGTATTATGTGTCTCCTCACAGGTCTATGACTACTTTGGGAACCAAACCCGATACCCGACGCCCAGCTACAACTGGACTGGGTATTTGTATCCGCCAAACTTGCCCACCGGGCAGGCAAAGACTTCGAGAGTCGATGTCGTCATGAAGACAAGATATACTGGCAGGGGATTCAAGATGTTCTACAGTGACCTTTCCCCTCCTCCACCCCCTCCCACTAGTAAGTAAGCAGTGTTGCCAGCGAATTGTTGTTGTTGTTGTTGTTGTCGTTGTTGTTGTTGTTGTTGTTGTTGTGTATGTTTGTTTACTTTAGTTATTGATTTTTTGTTGGTTTGGGGTTGTTTTTTTCGAATTCATAAGAATTTGGCTTTGAAAATCACTATTTTGGCAACACAATTACTTCGATGCAGCCTGATCCCCATTAAAAATCTGAAACGTCATCATTTTTTATTTAAACAACAAAAATTACAAGGCAATGAAGAGAAAGGCAGGCATGAGTATATCGGGTGAGGCACACAAAAAAAACAACCAAACCAACAAACAACCAAACCAATATCAACAAAAGAAAGCAATCAAAACCAAACAAACAATAAACAACCCACGCCGAAATGTAAAGACATACTCCGTAATCTATCAAAGCTAGTCATAATTATAGTACAACTATAATATCAACTTGATACCCCAAGCGTTTAAAGAAATGCATGCCCAAATGTGTTTACGTTATTTATTTCAAGAACCGATGTTTTGAGGGGCGATGGCAAAGCCGTAATGAAAGCACCGATCTCAATTAAATCAACTGGACGATCATACAACAGTTTTGAAATGGCTCAGTAAACATTTCAGATTGTTGGGTACAAAATTTCAAGTAGATACTGCTAAGCGTTTGTAGGCAATGGCGTCATTTTTACTTTCACGATAACAGGCAGGCAGAGTCAGATAAAGAGAATTAAAATCTATATTTCATTGTCGGCCCAAGACGAATTTTCACATCATGAAAATGACGTCACTGCAGAAAAGGGGATTATTAAATCTTCTCTAAATTTGATACGCAAACACTCGAATGGTTGTCTGAACTGCTGCCATACACTAGATTTTTATATTTTTATGTGTTTTTCATTTGTTTAAATGTTTAATGAGGGAATGCTAAAAGGTTTGATTTCATTGTCTCGAAAGACCTGCAATTAGGTAAACGGCTATTGCAAACACATTTGAACATCATTTTTTGCTAAAATCTTTCAGGTATTACCGTGTTAGGTAATATCGACCATTTTCACTTGTTCAATTGGTAACGCTACGATGTCATTGTTCTTCAGCAGGAAAAAAATGCTCAAAGTAATAAACATCACCTTAAGACCGGTCGCAGCATGGCTCTGTAGTTCTGTAACTGGCTTAACCTCGCTCCGTCACTTGAAGCCAGCAAAGCCTCAGTTACTTATCAACTGAATTTGAGAATAAAGTACCGTGGTAGGAGTATGTAAGCCTCCGTAAGGACTGAGGAACAAGTAAACTAGACGTTTCGGGTTACCCCATCATCAACAGGACAAACAAACAACATAAAACACAAATCAGCCCTGTGGAGAAATCGTGATAATGAAATCAATTGGTCGTGGGAAAAAATGAGGGTGAATGAGACGGACAAACAATTGAATTAAGGCCTATTGCTTTTATCGCTTTTTGACACTTTATCATCATGGAAAAATAATCAACTTAATGGTGGCGGCCATTAATAGGTAGAAGCAGAAGTAGAAGCAGAAACAGTTATTATTTCAATTTCACTGACTTATTTGCGTGGAATCTTTTGATCCCCGGTGTCTGCTCCGCTTCCATAACTGACTCTGCTTGGCATTGATGATGATTGTGTCCTTCCCGTCCAGCCCCGCGCTACGTGGTCAAGATCCTCCTGATGATCGACACGCAGGTCATGGCCAAGTGAGTGGTTTGGGTTGTGTGGGGTTTTGGGGTGTGCGGTTTGGGGTATGGGGTTCTTGGGTTGTGGTTTTTTTGGGGTTGTTGGGTTTTTGGGCTGCGGGGTTTTGGGGTTTGGGGTTTGGGGAGTGGGGTTTGGGAGTTTGGGGGTTTGGGGTTTTGGGGTTTGGGGTGTGGGGTTTTGAGGTTTTGGGATTTGGAGTATGGGGTTTTTGGGCTGTGGGGTTTTGGGGTGTGGGTTTTGGAGTGGGGTTTTGGAGTGTGGGTTTTTCGAAGGGAGGGGGGTGGGGGTTGTTATTGTTGTTGTATTGATTTGTTGTTTTCTTGTGTGTAGATGTTTTAATCCTTTTTTCCCCCTTTCCTTTGTTTATGTTTTCCATTTTATTTTATCTTATTTTATTTTATTGATTTTATTGATCTATTTATTTGTATATCGAGTGATTTATCTTTTTAGTTTAATCATATATCAATTTATCTGTTTATTTATTTTTTTATATTCATTCATATATTTATTCATTCATTCATTCAGTTATTTGTGGGGGAAAGGCGGTGGTCTTTTATATTCCTTATTTTTCTATTTTTTTCTCTGCAGTTTATTTGTTTCCTTTTTTGTTGTTCATTTATTGTTGTTGTTTTTTTATCGACATAGTTCGTGTTTATCACATTTCTATCTCTTTTCATCGCTGGCTTTTTTGTTGCTATTGATGATGTGTTTTATTTGTCTCAGTTTTGTTTTCTTGTGGCTTTTGTCTTGGTTGATGTTTTTATTCCGTTACACTTGAAGGGGGGATGTTATATCATTATTGTTGTAGCTGATTTTGTTGTAGGGTTTTTTTTTTTAAATAATTATTCTCGTTGTTGTTGTTGTTGTTGTTGTTCTTCTTCTTCTTCTACTTCTTCTTCTTCTTCATGTTCTTGTAGTTCTTGTTTTTTTGTTTTTTTTGTTTTTGCTCTTTTTTTTAATCGTCGCTATCCACCCAAGGCTCTATTAAAGAAAGGTAATTAGAGACCATGACATAGACACAGTGTCGAGATGACTCGAAGCCCGAGAAAGTGGCGTGTGGCTCAGTTGGCAGGCCCGTTTCCCTGGCAGTGGCCAGGCGACGGATACCGTGGAAGGCCCCTTCTAGATTCCCTACTCATACGAAGTCCAGCCGTCCTGTTTTGTTGTTGTTGTTGTTTTCTGCTTTATTTTTCTTTTCTTTCTATAGCTTTGACTCGTCTCGGCATTGTCTATACCGTCAATTTTCTCTTACTGCACTCAAAACGTTGGTTCTGGAGATAGACAGTCTGGCAGATAATTTTTAAAAAATGTTTTTGCTATCGTGTCCTACAATACCAATTCACCCCAGCCCCAACCTGCTCTCCCCACAGCTACATAAAAGCACACGATGGCAGAAAACAACAGGCAAGAGATGCTTTCGAGCTGGACTACAAAAATGGCGTCAACGAAGTGAGAGACAAAATAACTATCTTTTGTTCGTTCTACCGAAATACCTTCTATTTTTTGTTTGTTTCGCTTTTGAAAATATTTCTTTTAATCCAGTACTGTGGTGACTGAATAGATGTTTATATTCTGCAAAACAGACAATTTTCCTCAATTTTCCTTTGCTCCAAACAAACTAAAACAAGAGATTTGGCGTCCATTCGCAACAATTTAATTTAGTTCATGATGAACTTATTTTGACGTGATCAATTTCCAACCACAAGCTATCGTAAATAATTGATATTACACGAGTGACTTATGAAATATTTTTATTCCACGAGTTTTGATCACACTTGCATTTCAGCGAGTTTTAACGAGTGTGTGAGCGTGAGCGTGTTCAGAAAAGTTTGGGTTAAAAATAATTGGATCATGGAGGAACAAAAAAAGAGGGAGGGGTTTGAAAGGAAGCTAAAATAGAGGTTTATTTGTTTCAGATTAAAAACAAAAAACAAAACAAAACCTTTTTAAAAAATGATATTGGCAGATCAAATTTCCTCACGGTGTGTAATATGATGTGGCTAAGAAGAAGGTAATCGATCCTTACTTCTTAGAAAGGAAGGGGCTCTCTTCCGGCAAGAAGCCCAATGGTATTGAGGTGTGTTTTCGTGTAATCCTTAGGTGTGTTTTCATGTTATCCTGAGGTGTGTTTTCATGTAATTCTTAGGTGTGTTTTCATGCAATCCTAAGGTGTGTTTTCATGTAATCCTTTGTTGTGTTTTCATGTAATCCTTAGTTGTGTTTTCATGCAATCCTAAGGTGTGTTTTCATGTAATCCTTAGTTGTGTTTTCATGTAATCCTTAGGTGGGTTTTCATGTAATCCTTAGGTGTGTTTTCATGTAATCCTTTGGTGTGTTTTCATGTAATCCTTAAGTGTGTTTTCATGCAATCCTTAGGTGTGTTTTCATGTAATCCTTAGGTGTGTTTTCATGCAATCCTTAGGTGTATTTTCATGTAATCCTTGAGTTCTATTATGTCTGTGTTGTTTCTCTATCGTCCTGCTCGGCGGGATTGTCCTGTTGGTTCAAACCGTTCGTGTACCACTTCGGTAACTCTCGGTGGTTCATTGAATAATTTCATCACTTACATCATGGTTATAGTGGGTTATAAGTTATAGCAGGTACTAAAACTAAGTGGATATTCCCGAAAACTTATGTCTAGATCCTTTATTTATTGATATTCTCCTCTCTTTTCCCAACGCTTTAGAAAAGAAGTGGATATTCCCGATAACCTATTTCCTGATCCTTTATTTGATATTCTCCACGCTTGCCCCAGCCTTTTGAAAAAAGAGTGGATATTCCCAAAAATCTATGTCTGGATCCTTTATTAGATATTCTCCACTCTTGCCCCAGCCTTTTGAAAAAAGATTGGATATTCCGGATAACCTATGTCTAGATCCTTTATTTGATATTCTCAACTCTTGCCCCAGCCTTTTGGAATCCTCATGATTTGTTTAATCATTCTCTGTTTTGCAGGTAAAAAGAGCATTTGATGGATTCGAGAAATATCCTGTCAATCTAACAATCGAGATCCAAGAGAGAGTTGAACTGGTAAAACGTTTATTGGGGAATTTGGAGAGTGTACAAGTTTGTTTGTTTTGGGTTTTTTTTTCTCACCTATATTATTGCTTTGTTTTGCTGTGTTATGTTTTAATATCTAGATGGGAGCAAAGAAATTACAGGGTAAAACAAAGGACAAAAAGAACAAAATCAAAACAAGTGATATAATAAAAACGTTACAAAAAAACATTGACGGAGAAATAAGCAATTCAAAGTAATAGTACATGGAACCGAAAGGACGTTACACTATAACGCATATATAGGGCACTTAGCTCAGGCATTTGACCGCCATACTGAAAGTTTTAGGTTCGATTCATCCTGGGGCTTATTGTTGTTGTTGTTGTTGCTGTTGTTGCCTTTGACCAATATACCAGTGCCGCCAGAGTTAGTTCGTCGGGTAAATTAAAATCTCTCATTCTAATACTAGATTGTGGAAATAGTAATTGTATGAATACGGTGTCGAGAGGAGAACAAGACAAAGCCACAGAGAAAGGTAAATAAATACAGATAAATAAATTGTCTAAAAAAATCAACCTCCACGGCTGGGACACGAACCACGGATCTCTGGATTGCCAGTCCAGTGTGCTAACCATTACACCACCGAGGCGGTCCGATCATTGAGACAATTTAATGTACTTAAACTATATTTAAACCTTTCTTTGCCACACAAGTGGGCACCACCCACACAATGAAACGGAAGTGACAAGATGAGATCCGTGGTTTCTGTATTTTTTCTGTATTTATTTAACTTTCTGTATGGCTTTGTCTTGTTCTCCTTTTGACACCGTATTCATACAATTACTATTTTCACAATCTTTGATTCAAGGTGTGTCTGCTCCCCGCAATTATTTCTGTGTTTCATTACAATTATTATTATTAATGCTCTAGTTAAGGATACGCAGTGAGAACTATCTTACTTTGTCTAAGTGACAGTGCACGGGGTCTCACCCTAATCTCGATGACGTGATATCATTTTTTTGTTGTCACTAACCAAAAAACATAACCCACGAAATACAACTGTGCCAAAGGGAGATAACCAGTGAATTAATCTCAAGGGACTTAAGACATGTGTGATTGTTTCCCTTGATAATGGACTTGATTTCAGTGGGTGCAAACGGAATTTGCTTTCAAATCAATTGTGTGAAGGGGAGTTCATACGCCACAAGCTAGCGGCGGCTCCGCCTATGAAGCGTGATTGGTGAGTGCTCACCTCTACTAGAGATCTGGTCGAGAAGAAGTCTTCCAAGGCAGTTCCGTGGAGGAGAGTTCATACGCCACATGCTAGCGTCTCCTTGTGGCGTCTCTGCCTATGAAGCACAACTGTTGAGCAGTCACCTCTACGCAGTGAACCATCGAGCTAGTTGATCAACATATATATTTTTTTCATCTCTTTGCATCTATCAATTTTTCTCTCTAACAAAATGGCAGATAGTGGTTCAACGTCTACTCTCTCAGAGCTCATCTTAATGTTCCAACAGCAAATGAGTGCTCAACAGGAACAACATCGTCAGCAGATGGAAGCAATGATGGCCTTGTTGGCTAATAAAGCAACAACATGTGTAGAAACTGTCAACACAAACATTCCCAGTTTCTCAGCTTTTGATCCAATGTCAGAACTGTGGACAGATTATTGGTCTCGATTCCAGACTTTCCTGGAAGCGCATGCTGTTCCAGAAAGTAAATTAATAACATGGCCAGATAGCTAACTCCCCCTAAAGACATCAACTATTTGACTATGCAGGACATTGCAGAGTTTATGAAGGATCAATTTCATCCTAAGCTATTCATTGTCAGAGAACGGTAGGCCTACAAGTTCTGGTCTAATATGAAACGCAAACCTGGAGAAACAATCCAAGAGCTAGTGGCAAGAATACGGCAAGGCGCAGTAACTTGTAATTTTGCATCTATCACAAATCCCTTGGATGAGGCCATGAGGACTTGTTTTATGTGTTCAGTGAACAACGAGGCAGTGCTAAAAGCTTTATTCGAACTGTCCTTTGCTAAAGCTATTGGGGTCACCATGGATATAAAGGATGCGGCCAAATGCACAAAAGAAACTGTCTATGGCGAGGGGGTGTTCAGCATTTATAAAACACAAAAGGCTCCTAACTCATACTCCAGCAAAACAAACATGCCAAAATTCAAATCTCAAAAACGTGATTCACTTCCCTTGAAAAAAAATGCCCACAGAGTTACCTATCGTGCTGGGACTTACAGAGCCCGCAGCTTCTCATATTTGGTTTGTTTTGTTTACAGTCTTCGCTAATCAAGTCTGCATGGATTGTTATGTTTTGGGGGGTTTGTTTTTGTTTTGTTTTTATTTTTGCTATGAACAAAACTAGTCCTCCAGTTGAATATACGGACGTGGCTGTAACACAATTTAAAGTGAAAGAGTTAAAATAAATTTTGAGAAAATATAGATTACCAGTATCTGGGGAGAGACAGGAGTGGAGGACAACCTCGGTGTAGTTCAAAGCCTAGAACTGCCTGCGAGTGAGGCAATATTGCAATAACACTGCGACCCGGTACTGTGGTTGGCACTTCAGTCGGAAATGCCTTCAAGTAGAACACTGCAGAGGGAAATAATATTATGTCTGACAGGGGATACAAAAAACCCCAAAACAAATCAACCTTTTTGAAATAATGTAAAATAGACCATAAATAGATTGTTAATTGCAGTAGCAATTCTTCTTACCTCTTAGCTTTTTAAACTAAAATTTGTGATTATCAAAAATCATAAATGCTGGGAAAAAATGGGGGGGGGGGGGAGGGGGTATAGAGGAGAGAATGAGAGAGAGAGAGAGATAAAAAGAGAGAGAGAGAGAGAGAGAAAGAGAGAGAAGGGTGAGTGGGTAGAAAGCAAGACAGGATAGGAGAAATCCAACTAATTTTATTGTTGTTTTTTTTCCCGTTGGTGTCAAACCACACCACCGCCATCAGACAGAGGAGCTCATTCCAGACCAGGCGGCAACACAAGAGAAGTGGCTGCTGGATTTCGATGCCGTCGAAAGAAACATCCAGCGCTGGATACAGCAAACAGGACGCACAAACCAGCATGACGTGGCACTCATGTGGACGGGGTGAGTGGTGTACCCTGGCCAATGGGGCCTGAGAAAGATTTCCCGAATTACTTATAGGTCTTCACAGTATAGAATTTGACAAACATGGGATGAATTTAATGGTAGTTACAGAGAAAAAAAAACTGACAATTATATGAATAATAATAATAATAATAATAATAATAATAATAATAATAACAGAAATCAAAAGTCCCTCTCTAAAATTAATTAAAACTACATTTTTTACGCACTTCAAATGTGAATTTAATTTGATCGTAAATGCTTGAGTTATTAGGCCTCTAAGTTATGTTATAAAATCCAAGATGGCCACCAGTACCATGGTTACGTAACTTTGTGTGTGTGTGTGTGTGTGTGAGAGAGAGAGAGAGAGAGTTTAAATTCGATCCAAAGTAACCGGTGTGCCATATCAAGTGATTTGGATGCATATTAAGGATTTTGGCTCTTTGGAGTTTGTAACATATGAGCCATAGATACTCACACTACCCATTAGAAGCTATCACATGATGCACTTCTTGTCCTCTCCAGGTACGAGACGGGCTTAGGTGAGAAGAAAACCACAACAGTGACTGCATGGTGCCACAAACTGAGTAGAGTTGTCTCGCGGGAGTCTCAGCGCGTCTTTTTTTACGATCCGATTTAAATATTATTATATCTAGTAACAAGCTGTCTGTGAGTTGCACGAGGTTGGAGTCGTTGAGGACCACTTACTCACTCACAGTCCATTTGTTCAATAATAGAAACGTAAAAAAAAAAAAACGCGCTGAAATCTCCCGCGAGGCGCCTCTACTCTGCTTTCAGCATTAAGGAGGTTTGGAGCTGGGTGAAAAAAAAACAACTCTTTAATTTCGTAGTGTGAATATCAATACTATATGGGAACAGTTCGTTTGATTTTACATTGTATGTGTTTTTCTTCTCTTCTTCCCCTTGTTTTGTTTCTGGGTTTGGTATTGTTGTTGTTGCTGTTGTCATTGTTTTCTTTTGTGTGTAATTGCGTAAATGAGGTTTTTAGTTTCTTCTTCATTTTTCAGGCTTTCCCCATTTAATTAACACTTGCTCATACACTCAGTAGACACACAGAGACATAATATGGGCACGCTCACATACATAATACATAGAAACTCACAATTTCACACACAAACACACCAGCTCACTCACAATAAATATATAAACATACTGTACATGACGACTTGAGTCCAGTCGCAGCAGAACTCTGTACGTCTGACTCACTTGTCTCGCAAGCCTGTACTCACTGCCGTGCCCTGGCATCAACATTATAGGGTGTGATAGGGTGAATACTACTCACTTTTTTTAGGGGGGTTTAAAAGGCCGTCCGACGACATATAATCATATTCGTTTCATTGTGTGGGCACCACCCACTTGTGTGCCAAAGAAGGGTTTAAATAAATTAAATTGTCTCAATGATTGGATAGTCTCAGTAGTGTAATGATTAGCACACTGGACCGGCAATCCAGAGATCTGTGGTTTTAGTCCAGACAATTTATTTTCTTTATTTTCTCTATTCATTTACCTTTCACTGTGGCTACGTCTTGTCTTCCTCTCGACACCGTACTCATACAACTATTTTCGGAATTTTTGATTCAAGGTGTTTGCTCCCAGCCATTACCTCTGTATTTTGTCCGACAACAGCCTAACACAGATAGCCCACACAGTTAGACTAGATACATTGCATTAATGGAAGGGAATAACATGGTCGGGCCAGTTACAGATCTACAGCACCTCGCTGCGACCGGCCTTGCTGTGTCCACTGTGTACTCCACATAATATCCAGCTTACTTTTCTCCCCCAGGCTTCTCCCGTAAGGACAGCATCTGCAGCAAGAATAGTGTGATTATTGTGGGCTTCCAAGGAACCACCTCTTCCTCAAAGCATACAGTAAAACACCTTGCAGTGATGTTAGTATGATAATACAATTTCACCTCTTACAAGACTTTCTCTATCAGAAGAAAAATCTTTTTTGTTTTTCCTTTCTTCCCAAGCTAGCTCTACAAAAAGAGTTGGAGAGAGGGGTGGGGGGGAGAGAAGCGGGGGTAGATGGGGAGAGGAATGGAGAGAGAGAGAGAGAGAGATGTAGAGAGAGAGATGTAGAGAGGGAGACAGTGAGAGAATGAGAGGGGGAAAGAGAGAGAAAGGGAGAGAGAGAAAAAGAAAGGAAAGATGCAGAGAGGAAGACGGAGAGACAGAGAGAATGAAAGAGGGGGAAAGAGAGAGAAAGGGGAGTTAGAAAATGAAGGGAGAGACGCAGAGAGGGAGACAGATTGTGATGGTCGGGTAGTGATACGGGGAGTAGAGGAAAGGCTGCCGGGGTGATAGAGGTGATAGAAAAATCATAGTGAAAAAAACTTATGAAGTCTGTGTTGTTTGAACGAGCATTTTTTTTTCTATTTATCATGTCATATTTCAGCCTGGGGGTGGGGGGGGGTTGAACTTAAACACCAAAGGGTACATCTTGGTGAAATGATGGTAGGGTAGTGGCACGGGGAGTAGAGGAATGGCTGCTAGGGTGATAGAGGTGATAGAGAAATCATAGTAAAAAAAAAAATTATGAAGTCTGTGGTGTCTGAATGAGTATTTTTTTTTCTATTTACCATGTCCTATTTCAGCCTGGGGGGGTCGAACTTCAACACCAAAGGGTACATCTCGGTGAAATCCACAGGCCAGTTTGAGATCCATGCTTCCGTCAGGACTGGTGTGGAAAAACTTTCACCACAGTGGTAGGTATAATCTAGATTTAAGATAATAAATAAAAATGATAATTATAGTCATAGTAATAATAATAGTGATGATAATAATAATAATAATGATGATGATGATGATGATGATGATGATGATGATGATGATAATAATAATAATAGTAATAATGATAATAATGTTCATGATAATACTAAAAGAAATAAAACACCAATAAAACTCTTTCTTTTGGCCTGTTGTGTACTGGTAATGGTTTTATTTTGTTTGTTAATGTGTCGAGCTGACAACTTTGGGCCAAAAAAAAAGCCAAGATGGCGATGACTTTGTCAAAATAAAATTCCCTTGGGTATCGGTCAATATTGGCTCGGTCATGATTTATTGTGGACATGTGACAAACATTACATGCCTTTGGGGGACATACGTCTTTGGACATTTGACAGACATTACATGCCCTTTGGGAACATACGCTTTTGGACATTTGACAGACATTACATGCCCTTGGGGGACATATATCTTTGGGCATTAGACAAAAATTAAATACTTCTTCTAAGTCTACCCCAAAAGAAGACCAGGACAACCGAGACTGAAGCCGACGGGAAGCGCCACCTTGTGGTTGGTCCTACGTGTTAGGTCACCTAGAGTTGTTGGTCCAATCGGCCTCGGACAGGAATCCAATTCAAGCACTTCACTAATAAACTCTTGTGAAATCTAGTAAAATCAAATTATCTACTTTAATCTTGTTTAATCTAATCTTGTATCTAGTTTTCTGATTTTGAACAGCTCAGCACTCTCCCAGGGCACATACTTGCAGTTTTTTCTGTTTTGAAATAGTTCATAAAAAATGTAATAATTATGGTAGTTATCTACAAAAAAGCCTGCCTAGTGTTTATCAACCCTAGTTACGAATCCAATGATGACAGGCTTTGATAACATTCACGGTTTTAGATTGAACAGCTGATTATAAACTTAAATGTCTTTAAACTTTATGTTATTTCAAGGTGCCATTTGACTCTTCCCCCCACCCCCCCCCCCACACACACACATACACATGAAAAAAAGAAAGAAAGAAAGAAACAAACAAAGAAATAAAGAAATATTTATTAATTATCAAACAGACAAGCAAGCAAGCAAACAAACAAACAAATAAATAAATAAATAAATAAATAAGTAAATAAATGAATAAATAGATAAATAAAATAAACACAATAAACAAAATAAACTAAATAAACAATAAACAAAATAAACACAATATACAAAATAATCTAAATAAACTAAATTAATCTAATAATTGAATAAATAATATAGGTAAATAAATAAATAAATAAATTAATAAAGCATCACGTGCGTATACCCTCAATTTTTCCTCAGCTGTTTTATATCCCAAAAAGGTTGTTTATTTTTAATGTACAGCCAAACCAGTTAAAATTTAAATTTAAGCAAGAAAGACTATCGTTCATAGACATATTTATCGAGTGGTACTGTTTGTACGACCCCGTTTGTATGCAGTTACCAATTTCGAGTTTGGTTCTGAATAAAAAGTGTTGTGGCTTGGTAAAAACCTGAGGTTAGTTTTAAGATTTGCCAGTTAGGTCAATGATAACCAAATGCTCTTGTACGACCCCCGCACAGGATATTATTGTTTTCTGCTGAAATCAATTGAAGGGGCCAATTAAACATCAAACCTCAGTCGCATTTGATAAAAAATGAGCAGAAGAGAGTTCCATAAACATCTAAAGGAGATGGTCATTTTGAACTCAAGAGAAATTCTGCTGATGAATATTTCAGGTAGTTATCCCATCTTGCAGGTAGCTTTTAAAGGGCAACGTCGAACTTAAGCCCAACTCTTGACAACGTTGTCTCCATCGGAGATGTTCTACTCTGTCTGGCAGCTACTTGGGCGACTATCTATTCTTGTTCCATGTGGGCTCAATCTCATTCAGCTCTATCTGCATGGTACGTCTCCAGGTTTGTTTGGGTCTGCCTCGTCTTTTTTCATCAGCTGTCCATGGGAGTGCTTGCTGTCCTAGGGGCAGATGTTGCCTCCATTCTAACAAATTGCCTCAACCAGCTCCATCGTTTCCGTTTTATTGCTGTTGCTATACTGGTAGTTCCAGTACTTTCTGTTAAGCTTTTGTTTCTAAATTCGGTTGGCCAAAATATTTCTTAATTTTTTTTCGTTCACAATTTCTCTGGAATGTTTCTAGCTTGCTGGTTATTTTAGTAGACACATTCTAACATGTAATGCCATAGTATAAAAGTACACAGAGGACTGAGGGAATTGATTCCTTTACAAAAGATTAATTACTAAACCCACAAATTCATTCATGTTTTTACTGTTTACCTCCATGGAAAGGCAAAGTTGTCTGGGACAAACGAATTCCACTTCATCCTACTTCAACGTGACGAGAGAAAACTCAGTGGAGTTTTTGTCTGTAGATGAAGTGTGTCTGAGGAAGGCGTCGTATCGAAACTTCCGGGCTTGCTTCCGTGGCCTCACGGTAAGACATCATTGTAAAGGCCTTTCCCAAAATGCTTAAATTCTTTGGGTGTCTGAAGTCCATTACCGCATTGTTGTTGTGTTTTATTGCTTTCATGGTTCAGGCTGAGTGAAATGCAAGGACGGACGAGACAGAAAAACCCTGAAACAATGTCTTTTCTCCTAACAATGTTTATGGACAGGAATGCTTTGTTTTGAAAGTTTACATGCGCTTCTAAGTCAGTTTGACTTAATTGAGTTCCAGATTTGAGTGATATCCATTCAGTTTTTGTCCTGGTTTCTTCTGCAATTTTGCATTTAACTCACCAAGACACAAATTAAAGCATTAAATTTGTTGACTTCAAAATATTGCTTCTTCAATATACTGTGTTTTGTTATCCTTTTCTTTTCTTACCGCCTTTAGCAGTGTTGGGACCCAGCTCCAAGGAGCTAGGAAATACTCTGGATCACAAGAAATGAAGACAGGCAGATAATCAGATCATCGTGCCTAATCTTGCGTGGCGTAATGAGCAATACATAAGGCGTATAATTCAATCTTAAGCCAAACAACATTTGCTGTTGCCTTTGGTGGTACGTGCTCATTGCGAAAGACTAATGAGCCCATTTAACATTGGGCGATTCTTTAATAAAGACAACACTAAATTAATACAAATTATAGGCGTACATAGGCTTCATAGTGACCAATCTTGACTCTGTATACTTACAAAACCTAATATAATATTGACTTATTCTTCATTTGGAATTTCTTTTAATTCCCAGTGTCTGCTCCCCCCCCCCCCCCCTCCTTTTTTTT
>JBCIKM010550170.1:0-17521 GCA_039654465.1 Melibe viridis | reverse complement strand
GCGAATCGGTGCCGTGGCAGGTCCTGGGTTCGATTCCCTCCTCAGACGTCTTCCTGTTTTTTTCCTTTCTCTCTATGACTTTGACTCACCTCAACACTGTGTCTATACTATTTGCTATTCATTTTCATCTATTACCAGTGCCTGCTCCTCTTTTCTTCATTTGCTTCACTTTCTTTACATAATGGTTCTTTGTTTCATAGTTCTAGAAGTAACGCACTTCTATTTTATTGTCAGTTGTATGAGGAAATTGATACCCAAACAAAATAAACCTACCAAAACAAAAAAACAAAAAATAGACAAACACACACACAAACACACACACACAAACAAACGGATGCTGTTGCGTTGTTTGGCAATTGTGAGAGAAGACGCACCGAAAGAACTATTCTGCTTCCATAATTACCACTCTGCGTGTCGTATTTTGATGTCAATCATTTTCTTAAATGTGAGGATGGAAAGCAAAATTTGACAAATTGAAGTTTAAATTCAGAGTTGAGTATTTATGACAAAGCACTCTGACTGACAAACACAGTCCAGCTAACACATCTGTCTTACAGTACAGTAAGCGAGACCTACTGGTGGTACTTCCAGTATTAAAAACAAAAAGTAGCTAAATGAGAGAGCCAATTGTAACATTCACTACAAGAGAGTTCATATCGATGTTTACCTCACAGGGAATTAAGCTCATTAACAAAGCAATTTCAAAACAATAATTTGTTTGTTTGTTTATTAGTAAAATAGTATGAAGGAGAGTGATTGGTGAATATTACTTTTGCATGATCTGTCATTTTAAAATTTTTGAAATCCCTTTATAGACTTAGTGATATTTTCATTAGCAGACATTACTTTTTCTTATCCCTTTACACACTATGTTTTTCTTTCCTTGTATTAAAATCGCTTTTTTTTTAAACTTTTGTTTCTGCAAATGACAACTGATGTAAAATTTCTTTTGAATTGCCTGACAAAGGACGATAAAGATTTGTATTATTATTATTAGTATTATTATATACCACATCAAATAACATACGGGAGTTGCCACGTATCTCTGTTTGTAACTTAACTTGTCTAGCTGCTATTCTCTGTAGCAACAACTTTAGATCTTTTTTTTCTTTATTTCTTTCTCATTATTATTGTTTTATCGTTTTTTCTCTGTGGGTTCACTGAACTGCCGATCGATTTTCCTGACCACAATCGCCAAAGTCAAGACCATTTTGATTTTCAAGACCTTTTTTCCCCCGATTGGGAGCAAATTTGCCAAATTCCTGACTTCCCGATAGTGGGAACCCTGTTATTTACTAAGTTTTCAAATTTGCTTTTTTTTTTTTTTTTTTTTTTTTAAATACTCTTCAGAGACAAATGAGACTTAGGGTCCAAAAGGCACCGGCCTACAGGCTTAAATATTAAAATTTCTGGTCTCTCATTTCTATTCAAGCAATCATGACTTCTGTGACACTTTCATAATGCATTTTAAAACTGATAAAGTGAACTTTGGTTTTTAAAATGTGCATTTATTTAAAAGGTAATTGCCGTTTATTTTTATGTTTTTGCCATTTACTTCACGGGAAAAGGGGAGAGGAGAAGAGCAACAAGTGATACTACAAACCTCTTGTCTGTTGAAATACAGGCATTCGCTGCTGCTGCTGCTGCTGCTGCTGCTGGCGCAAGCTTCCACCTCCTCCTCCTCCTCCTGCTGCTGCTGCTGTGGCAGCCTGGGTGGCCAAATTAAAGGAGGCAGCAGCAGTGGGCACAGACGGCTGCTTCGGAGCAGCAGGGACAGCAGCCTCCATGCTGTAGCCCCCAGGAGAGGCAGCACTGCCACCAGCTGACCCTCCTAGAGTCATTTGCTGCATCTGCAGATGAGGTAATTTCTGCTTGAGAAGAAGAGAGCATGAAAAAAAAAAAAAAAAAAAATTTACAAGATGGAATCTGTCAAACAGTTTTTATACTCTACTAAAACAAAGATGCAATTGTTAACCTTCTCACTCTTCTTCAATTTTTTTTTTCTTTTCTTGTAGTGAATTTCACTTAAGATCCGTGGTTCGTCTTTTTCCTGAGGAGCAAAGCGCAAGGCTTTCACTATGTGGACTAACAATAGTGAAATTGGTAAATCAGTATTTTACAAAACCCAAGATCTTTAGACTCTCTTTGTGTACTAAACTACTCAGTACATCTAACTCATGACCCTGAAGTCATGAGCTAAAAGGCACAAAATAAGGGATGGTGGCCATTGAAACTAAGAAACCCAACAAAACAAGAAATCCAGGATGCACAAGAAAAAGGGGGAAAAGTCAGACAAAAGCTTCAGTTTAAAAGAAAAGAACAAGTAGAAAGTTAGCCCTCCAGGGATTCCCACCGACCACCGACAAAATGGGGGAAGTGGTGGGAGAAAGGTACAAGGGCGGCTTGTGCTGACAACGAACAGCAAGTGATATACATCTCATCTCTCGCCGAGGGAAATGAAAGTGAGAGTCTATAAATATAAAGGAATTTGAGCTAAAGAGACAAGGAACTCCCAATTATTATTATTATTATAAGAGACAGAGATGGTTTGTCTTCCTCAGAGACTCATTAGTGAAGACAAGGCGATAGTGTTCAGACAAGTGAAGAAGAAAAAATAAACCAGATAGCAAATCTGAGACAGTCCCAGAAATTGTGGGACAGTTGGCAGGTCTGCACTTCAGATACGGTGACCATACAGAATTCCATTTTTATCTGCCCACCCCGTCTGTACAGCAATCTGAAAAAACCCATAGTCTTGCAAGGGAAAAATCTGTAAAATGTGCGTTGTATCTGTAGCTCCGTAATCATGCAGTTGGTAACTGCAACAATATGAGGGGGGTTCAATTAAGTCTTTGATCTGAATAAGAAGGAAAAACTATAGAACTTTGTAACTTGGCACGCATAATTTTATTTCTCTACATAGTCACCACTCAGAGTAACACATTTCTGACACCTATCTTTGACCTTCAAAAGTCCTTGAGAAAAATATGACCCAGAATGAGCCCCTAAACAGTCTTCAACAGCTTCAATGGAGTCATTGTTGTCATGGAAACGACTTGGAGTGACTTTTTTAAGATTACGGAACAGAGAAAAGTCTGAAGGGGCTAAATCCGGTGACTGCGCTGGGTGTTGTAGAATTTGTAAGCCACACTGTTCAGCTGTCTGGACTGCTTGCTGTGCTCTGTGCGCAGGACCCTGCGACAGAGTTTTCCACGTCTTTTCCTGATCAATTCTGACTGTAGTTTTGTCACCAGTCCCGATTTAGCAGTCTCCTGTGACTGTTTTCCATTTTCCAGGTAGTCAGTCATGATGACACCTTCACAGTCCCAGAAACACGAAAGCTTGACCATTACCGCTTGACAGTGCTACCTTTGTTTTCTTTGGTGGGGGAGTTGAGGAGTTTTCCATTGCATTGAAGACATTTTCCCACCTGGATAAAAATTATAAATCCATGTATCCTCCATAGTCATCAGCTTTTTAAAAGCTGACATTTGACACAATTTGCAGATCTTTACACCCCTTAGCTCTATGTTCTTTTTGGTCGCTCATCAGGAGGTGGTGCGCCTAATGCGCAGAGACCTTATTCATGTTGTGATGGTCATGGAGAATTGTTCCAGTACTGATTGTAGTTTCACTTGAGAGCTGTTCCACAGTTATCCGTCTGTCCTGCAAAACAAGTTTCTTCACAATTGAAACATTTTCTTCAGTTACCGCAAATGATGGGCGCCATTCACGATCTTCATCCTCCACTGACATCCAACCAGACTTGAATTTTCTTACCTAATATGTCACTATATATAACAGGGGCACTTATCACCATAAGTTTGAACATTTCCTGAACAATGACTGAGGGGGATTTTCCTTGCAAGTGTAGAAACTTGATAACAGACCGATATTAAACAGGCTCCATCAAAGCGCTTCAGCAAAGAAAAACAGGCTCCATCATAGCGCTTCAGCAGAGAAAAACAGGTCTTACACGTGGTTCAGTTCATTGAAAACGCTGAGCAGTGGCTCCTAGCGATCTGATTTTCCCAAAATTTTGCATGGCATGTTTCAAATCATTGTTCTAAACATTTGAAAATTCACTGTTCTACAACGACTTCATGGTCAGACTAAAGACTTATTGAACCCCCCTCATATTCCTGCATGAAAGGTAATATTTGACTCCATCAAACAAGGAGGAAGACTGTTGACAAAGATCAGCACTGCACTAAACGGGGACCTCAAAAGAAAACTCACATTGAAATAAGAAAAAAAACCTGGACACACTGCCATCCCTGGCTGAAGATCAGGAACAAGCATAAGAAAAACTGCTGAGGCGTCCCTGTCTAACGATTAGGATCAAACCTGCATTACTTCAGTAAGTCATGAGGGATTCAGAATTGTATTAAGGGATGTTTAAAATAAGTGTAAGCTCCATGAATAATCTGTTCCCTTCATGGGTGCTGAGAACGTAGGAGGACAGAGCAATTTTTTTTTTTTTTTTTTTAAATTCGGAAAGAAGCTAAAAAGCTGAAAATATTTTGAGCCAAAAATTGAAATTGAAGAACCAGCCAGAGATGCCAACCTAGTAATTCAAACATGTGTATTTTCTAGATCAAAAACGCGTATTTTCAACAACAAAAAAATATGTATCCACCATCATATGTTTTAACGCCGAGAAGACCTGGGATACAGGCAATAATCCAACTGTCAAAAGATACAGCAGTAATCTAATTGTAATAAATCCAAAAGCTGTTGAAATTGCTTGACCGTGGAAGGTGAGCACCTTTCCACTCTTTTTTCCCAAACCCGACTGCATTTTCATATCTTGTTTTTGTTTTTTCTCCAAAATAAAATATCTGACTTTGTGGAAACCCTGAATAACAAATTTTTAAAAATTGTATTTTTTGTACTGGTTGGCATCTCCGACCAGCCCCTGCCCAGTGCAAAATCAGAATATTCCTAGAGAGGGTATTGTCAGTGAATGGTTTGGAGCCAGATCTGTTGAGGTCAAACAGCTCTTGTTCAAGTCAAGACTTCACTCTGTGTGGTTGGTTGGCCTGGAACCCTGCTAAAATCAACTTGTTGTTCACAGCTGCTACCAAGCTGCAAATCCTACGGAGACCAGGACCAAAGACTAGGCTTTGATAGGTCGGCTCTCACTCAGCTCTAATTAACACCAATGGTTTCAAACGTATCAATTGATAAAAGGCAACATAAAACCATAGAATATCTGTTCATATAGTCACGTTAATATGTGTTTTCGTTTTGGTGAAAATTCAGAGGCAAATGGCACAATAGTTTACCAAAAAATCCTAAAAATTTTCAGTTGTAGAGCTCCTGAAGCTTTGGTCATGCTATCATTTTTTCTTCAGTATATTTGCTTTTGAAAGCAACAATAATAGAACTTGTAAATGAACAATCTCTTGTGAATTTCTTACACCTGCTGCTTCTAAAACTACTTCCTCCTCCTACTCCTACTACTACTACTACCAACATACTACCAACTTCTGCGGCACAACAACTACTTACCTGCAGGCTGCCTGGTCTCATGCCTTGGTCAGAACACGCATGGGGAGACTGCTGTTGAGCCATCAGAGGTTCATTCCCCATCAGCTTCCGTTTGATCTTTGCTATCTCTAGCTGCTCTGAGGCAGTCTGGTTGGAGTCCTCCAGGCTACCAAGTAAAGAGTCCCAGTTGCCCGTTTCGTTCATAAACCTGGCAAGCTGTGCAACAATGTTCATATCGTCATTCAAGTCTACCTCACTTTGCACCTGATGGGCTTGTTGTAGCTGTTTCTGTTGCTGCGGTTGATCAGGTGAACTGAATACTTGTGAGGAGGCGAAAGGGGACGGAGACGATGACGAGATGGCTGCAGAGGATTGTGGTATGGATAACGACAGACCTTGTGTGGTTGAGGAAGGTTGCTGAGGAGAGGAGAGCAAAAAATTGGGCTGTTTCTGTTGCACCTCCTGAGGCTTGTGCAAATGCAACAGTCTCTGATTCTGCTGCTGATGTTGCTGTTGTAACAAGTTATAGCGCTCCTGCTGTTTGTAGCCTGACATGCCACGTGGCAGGCTTAGCTGCTGGTGCTGCTGCTGCTGCTGGGGGTGGGCAGTGTTCACTGTTTTCTGAGAAGAAGACAAAGAGCCCAGTTTGGTGCCATCAGCGGGCATCGAACTTAACTCTTCCCTCAACTCTAGCAACTCTGTAACACTGCTGGCTTGTGACATCCTAGCAACACTCTGTGAATGTTCGGCTACCCCAATATCCATGCCACTAATTCCTTTTCTCTGCTGCCAGTCATCTTGCATTTCCGCAGCCTGCTCTAAAATCTGCTGAAGAAGGGGATCTTTCAGTGAAGAGTCTGAACCAGCCAAATTTGGCAATGTATCTCTAACCAAGTTTTCTCCACTGAAAATAGAATCAATCCCTTCAACTTCCAGCATGTTTTGAATCAGCTCTTCATTGCTAGATTCTGCCATCCTGAGTTCTGAACTATCCTCCACACTGTTGAGAGCACTCTTGCTGTTTCCTGACTGTACCTGCCCTTGAATCATGGTGGTAGTATTGCTTGCTGATCCAAGGGAATCGCTGCCTGCAACTACAGATGAATGAGCTCTTTGCCTGTGGCTGCTGGAGATATCACTGGAGGTAGCGATAGATGAAGAACTTGTTTTGCCACTGGATGATAAATTTGACTGGCAAATATTCAAGTCCATCATTTCATCCTCCTCCTGCTTTGTGGTAGTTGATGGAGCAATAGTGATGATTTTTTCTCTAAGATTACATTTGTATCTATCCTGTGGAATACCTGATGGGTTGATCGAATGCTGGGTATTGACGGTGGGCTCTTTTCTTGTCGGCTTCTGTCCCAGGAGTTTTGCCAGTAAAACGTTTGTTTCACTGAGATTGCTCTTAGTAGATGGGGATGATGAAGAGGACGACGACGAGGAAGTCACGGCAATCCCTAAGGAAGATGATGAAGTACTGGGTTCTGTATCCATACTCACTCCATCACTGCTATCCACGTCAGGAGAAAGAATCTTCCTTCTTTTATTCCCACTGATATTAACGACACTATTTGAAACACCGCTATTATTTGCACTGCTTGACAGAGGGGACAGCAGTTGCTGCTGTTGAATCGGATGCTGAGATTGCTGCAGATGAGGCAGAGGCTTTTGATTATGTTTTGAATCTGCGTCCTCTCTCTCCCACAGTGAAGACAGTAACCTGGCCAGGAGTGAAAAAATAAAATACGAGGCTGAATGTAAATCATAATCACAATTACTTTTTCATTTTGTAAGTAGCACTCTTACCCCCACTTGAGTAATAACTGTTCAACTATGCAAAGCACCCGCCAATGCTCAGCTGCTGTCTGCCCTATTTAGAGCAGAGGAACAGGCGAGCAATAGTTTGTTTGAGTGGAGAGGATCAGCATCAGTTATCAGTGTTAGTAAAACATTGGCTTGAAATTCTTTTCATTCTGATATGATAAATTACACGCCCATTGTGGTGTAGACAGTAGCTGCAGAACAGCTATGATGTATAGACAATGGTAATCTGGCTAACTGAGGGAAGACTTACCTGTGCTACTGCTTTGCAAAGTTTTTATTTTGAACTAAAAGCATGAGCTGGATTGCTATACATATTAAATCTTCCTGACCATGGAATCGAAATCATGCAACTCGCAGGCGGTGCCATGATTTGGTCATTCTGTTATTTTCACATTGAAAATGAATTCTAACGATGAAAATGTTTCCATTATAGAAAAAAAAAATCTCTTCTTCTTCTTCTTCTTCTTCTCTGTTTGGTTGTTGCAGGGATGGTGATGGTGATGGTGATGACGTTGTGTGGGTGCATGTTTGAGCATGTCTCAATGGTTGTACACCAGCATGAGTGAGTGAATGTTTTCTTTATCAATAACTTCAATGAAATCAAAAGAAAAAAGGCCATGATTTGAGGACAATAAAGACATTATTATTCTTCTTCTTATTATTATTCTTATTATAGACTGTCCCTGTGGAAATAGACTTACGCATCAAGTTGTCGATTGTTGGCCATGTCTGCTGTGGTCAACGATCCCCTAAATCCCTGGGACATTTTGCCGACTTGATTACCGCTGCTAGTGCAACTCCCCTGAGGGATGGGCTCTGTTGGGGGTCCAGGCGTTGTTGAGGATGACTGTACCTCTTGCTGGTCAGAGAAGTGTCTTGAGCGGCTAAGAGTCGCATCTGATTCAGATGAGGTGCTTTCCTTCAAAGAAAACAAGTCCATTATTACAATTGACTTCTCAATAGATTTAAAATCGTTGGCAAATAACGAGAACACACACACACATATTATAAGCCATATTTTTCAATATTTTATTTCTTTGTTAGAAGAATGTCAAAATTGTCCATCATGTCACTTTCCTTCTTTATGCACCTGGTGAATTGTGATTTACGATTGATCTTTTTTTTTTTCTCCTTCAGTTCACTCTCTCTCTTTACTTTCATCTGCTTTACAAAGGTAGATGGTGCTGTGTTATACAGGGTGACACACAAAAAAAAAAAAAAAAAAAAAAAAGAACATAAAAAAACTTCAGAACTTTAGTGATAGTTTTAAGAGCCAAACCTTATTTTCAATTAATTTCAGTCTACATAAGACATTTTAGTAAAGTTAAAAATGTGTGGATAACAAAAATTGCACATTGTGTTGCAGCTTTAAAAAAAAGTATAGCAACCCCAGCGGCCGGCGATGGAATTTTTTTTTTCTTAAGTCGTTTTGTTTACTTTCGTCTATCTGCCTTACTTTTCGGCGGATCTGAATAAAAACTCTCAACCAATGAGAAAAAAGGTTGATCTTTCATTTGGGACATTAAGATTTTAGCACAGAGTCGATCTTCCTTTATTGTCGACGAAGTTTCTAAAACAAGACGAAAATTTTCCACCTTGAGGACGCTACAATAGAGGGTTGTGCTTTCATCTGTGTTGGTTTTATGTGTTTTTCATGTAAAATAAATTCGTAATAAGCGCCGCCACCAAGGCACTTCAAGAAAAAAAACAGCCGAAAACATCTAGGCTGACGAGTTACTGTCGTTCGCAAGCTGTCGCTTGAAACAGTAATGCTATGCATGACGTGTGCATAGGTTTCTTATTTCCGGGGCTGCCATTGGTCAATTTCTCAAATTGAGGGAGAAGTGCCTGTCTCAGAAGAGCCTTCACAATTGCCTTATCTGGATCCCCTTGGCTGCGTTTATTTATTTTAGGGAAAATGGTTTTCATCAATAGCCCTCAAACTGTTTCTGATCTTAAAACAGAGGCTACAACTGATATGAAATTTTGGCGACTCCAGCATTTGAACAAGTGTATATCCATAAAATTGAAAGCTAATCAGCACCAGCCGACAAAACAGCCTGCAAAGACTCGGACATTCAGCAAAGTGTACAAAGCATGCAACCATCGGACCTCACTAGTTTGAGGATGACAACAACAACGCTGTGACTTATCTCAAGATTTTAAAAGGTTCTAGACTGCTCTTTGTTGACAAAATGGTATTGTTGGAGCTGAATAAAAGTTCCTACAGGATGATTCAACAGCTTTCATTTCAAATAACTCCCATTGGCCTCTGTACTGGTTCCCAGGTTGCCTCATCAGAGGGAGAAGTGTCTGTCTCAGAAGAGCCTTCACAATTGCCTTATCTGGATCCCCTAGGCTGCGTTTATTTTATTTTAGGGAAAATGGTTTTCACCAATAGCCCTCAACCTGTTTCTGATCTTAAAACAGAGGCTACAACTGATATGAGAACAACTCTAAGGGGAGGCGATGCATGAAGATTATAGAAAACAAGGCATATCGGGCTCCAATGTCTCTGTAGCCTGAAGGCGCACATTGGGAAAATATTTTTAAACAATTATAAAACATATAATTTTTGAAGAAGAGTTGTGCATGCATTGGTGTGCGGGGATGGGCGAGCTTGCAGGGTTCTTTACACCTAAAGGTAACACTCTGTACAGCCGTTGATATCATCTGTGTCTATTTTCACTGTTTAAATAATGATATTTTCCGAAAAAGGTCATAAGACTACTCATTAGAATAATGCCTAGCTCGTAATCAATCAATCAATCAATTAGCCTTCCGCATCCCAGTCATCCGACAAGGACGCCTCGGCAGCTTTTGTTATCTCAGACACCAGCTCCCCCCACTTGTCGTAGCTCGTAAAGGTTTTCTGTATTCCTGACTGCCGATTTTGTATAAAATTTCCCCTTGATATTAATTTACAACTTTGTTGACAAAGAAAGTTGAAATACATCAATACTTGAGTGATTCATTAAAAAAATATACCCCGAAAATTAATTTTGAGTTTTTGATACAGTTTTTCCTCAATGGTGTCAAACATCGGTAGATGGCTATTTAGTATCCTTTCGATTTTGTAACTAAAATTAAATGTAAAGTAATAGAATCACCTTCACCTCCGTTTGTTCGTCTCTGCTTCAGGCGATATCAGGTCTGTTTTAAAGAAATGTGTATTCAACTGGAGCATTATGGTGTTGAAATCAGCAAGTTGAGAACTAAACAACGATAATATGACCCTTCCAGTGTCGTGGCAGCTAACTGATGTGAGCTGTCACTCGCTAACCAGTATACATGCAGGGGCCAACTAGGCATGCAATTATGCAGTTCCTGCAGTTCTAGGGTTAAAGTTTTTGACATACTCCTATTTTTTGTGTCACCCTGTACCTGTTGGTTTGCACACGCTAGATGACAGGAAAGAGATCCTTTGGTTCATTGCAACTTCATTCTCCCTCCCCCATCCTCCCCCTGACAATACACTCCACATATTTTATGATACTCACAGCTGGAGCAGAAGTTATCATATTGCTGCTGTTTTCTTCATCATCACTTCCGTCCAACAAGTCTTGTAACAGTTTTTGACCAGCATTCCGCTTCCTCTTAAAGGATAAAGAGCTGGCAGATGTTGATACAGTTGATGATGATGATGATGATGATGATGATGATGATGATGATGAAAAAGATATTGTGTTTACAGAGGGGGAAATGGTAACACCAGTGCTCATAGTTGAAGTTGTTATGTTGCTGTTGTTGGAGGAAGTGGATGAAACAGTTGCAGAGACATTGGAGTTGTTAGGGTACATCTGTGAGGATTCAGAGGCTGTTACAGCAGAGCTGGATGACAGGGAGGATAGGACAACAGCCTCTGATGTAGCATTGGGCGATGAATTCAAACCCAGCTCAAACCTTAATCGCTCATCTAGCAGCTGTTCCTGCTCACCCTTTGATCTGGACTCCTCTCCCAGAAGTTGCTGTTGTAATAAAAAAAAAAAATTAAAAAATAGATAAAAACTTAAAAGCTTGAGTAGCATAATTCAGTTCATGATATAGTACAGATCTCTAACATTCTAATTCTCTCACATAAATATGTTTCGACAAGAGAGATTAACCGTACATGAAAATAAAGATCGCATTCTGGGGTGTTGTGACACCATCACAGTGGTCAAAATAAGGCAAAGAACGGGATGTAACATGGAGGAAGAGACGAGAACAGTGGGTCAAAGAAACACATCTCTCCGTAAAGGGTCAAGATGCACAAATTTGTGTTATTCTGCTGGATTTTTCTATGCAGGTTGGTAAAAAGTGCATTATTCATTCAGTTTTCAACAATGTCTTGTTTTAAAATTTTGTCCCAAAAGTTGAACAGCCAAAGCTGAATGGAAGACAGTGTGGGGACAGGAACCTCTTCCTTAAAGCAAAGAAAACAAAAATCATGAACTTGGATAAATGCCTGCAATATTGTCATTGATGATCAACATCAGCATAACAATTTTAGGAAATTCATTTCAGCCTGTGACATTTAAGGGATTTTTAAATGTGCTGGTCAAAAAGTGATTGCTTTATTAGCGTTAAAAAATATGTGTTGAATTTTCTCCCCCATAGTGCAGACACTGAACAAGACATGCCGTCCTCTTTGAGGCATCTTTCCTTCTGTCAGTGTATGTCAATCCTGATCTCATCAGACGGAGATGTGTCTCAGAATGGGCTCCAAACACACTAGATCTGAACCCCCAAAACTTATCTGTGGGGAAATCCCAAGAATGATGCATACATCAACATTCCTCAGACTGTCTCTGATCTTAACGCAGTGGTTGGAGCTACAATAATAACATGCAAGGGTAAAGGGTGCCTGCAGCTTGAAGGAGCATATTAACTGATTTATTATGTTTGGCCAATAGGCTATTTTGCCTTCTTCATGATATTTAGCAGATAAATCAGCTTTCTCATAATGCTACAATTAGTGTCTTGTAGGTTACATCGCTGTGACTTTTTATGGCGCCCCAAAAACTTACAAGAGACCTGCTATTCTAGTGGGGAAAAAAATCAGAATGATTGCCTTGAAAAATCGGCATTTGAGGAAAAAAATCGGTATAAAGCTAATTTTTAAGCGTTTGACTCACCAATGACAGCTGAAATTCGTACAGATTTGCCATTCGGTGCCTATCAGTCCACTTTCAAGCGATGGGAAATATGATTTCGAAAGAGTATTTACACTATATACAACACAAGCACTGTCTCCACTCTTGCCTAACTCTTAACCCACTTGACCAAATGGTCAGGAGGATAAAAGAGAAGAAGGTCTCACCCTTTGCAATCAATTTTCGCCTTTAGCTGCAGGAAATCCGCCAACAGGCCAAGGGACATGCCAGCCTGACTAATATCCAAGTTTAAAGCAAACGAAAACAAGCGATTAATCCATGAGCGAAGAGTACAGAATGAGAAATCTAGTTGACAGCAATACAATGTAGTAGAATAGTAGTTTGCAGCCGGAGTCGAGCGCCCAGCGTAGCGCTAGGCGATTGTTGTCGGGAATTGCCAAAGGTAGTCCACTGGCGTGCCACTCTGAGGTTGATTAATTGCTGCAGTTCAATCATTTTTGTGCATGGTTGTCTTAAGTAACAAGTCAAAAGCAGATACAACAATTAAACATCCTCTACTTGAGCCACAGTGACAGCTTTCGGCCCCGGCTTATCTACAGAGCGAGGCACCTTTGATCTTGCCTCACATACGGACCAGGGGCGAGCCCTGCATCACCTGTTATCAGTCTCATCCCCTCCCCCTACTACATACCAATAACACAAGGTATCCGAGGAAAGCAATTCTCCCCAGCGAAGCCATCTGGGTCTGTGTTGTTTTACACTCACATTAAAAAAAATTATGAAAAAAAAAATTTTCTCACCCAATTAAAAAAATTGGTATGACTGTACCGCAAATCGGTAAACCGGTATTTTCCAAAATTTCCAACAAAAAATTGGTATGATACCGATAAATCGGTATGAACGGCAGCACATCTACTTACAACTGGAAATGGGTAACAAATAAAGCGAATTTGAGTTCAGTTTAAAATTGAAGCCTTATAAATATTTTTCTGCTATTTATAGATCAGAGCCTGGAGGGTTTTTTCCTTTCTTTTTACTCAATCGTTTTCCAAAATGCCTCTTGAAAGAAATTGAAGTAATCAAACCATGTTACATTATGTCTGCTCTAACACTAACTAGTAAAAAATTGTTACCTTGAGCAAAGCATGTGTCCTTTTAGGCTCAGCTTCATTCTTTTCTCCCCCTTGGAGCAAGTCCCTATTTATTTTGCTGTAGTCAATGGTAGGCTGCTCTTCATCATCATCATTGTTTCTTAGTAGCTCCCGCAAAATGATATTGTTCTTTTCCCCACTTTTTCCTTCACTTCCTGTTGTAGAACTTTGTGCTCCTCCGCCAACACCAGAACTGATGTCCATGTCTCCATCTTCATTTGAGGTGCTTTGCGGCTTTTCTTGGGGACTCTGTCCTGGACCTTCAGTCGGTGACTGGTGAATCAAGTCATCGGGAGATTTTATTTGCCGCTGAAAAGTTTTAGAGGAATCTGCACATGATGAAGACGAAGAAGCAGGGCCGACATTGGAGGAGGAGAAGGCCATAGAGGGACACACTCCACTGCCTGCACTCACACTGTTTGTTGGAGCATTTGGGGATGTTGTCATCACACCTCCGTAATTACCAGTAATATTGCTCGGAGTCACCACACCAGCACGCCGAGGACGGCCTCCCCCGATGGTCATGCGCCCAATGCTGGAGATTGGGGAATGAAGAGGTTCTGGCACAGAGCTCTGGGTCAGCAGCCGAGTCAATTTGCCCGTTTTTTGGCTTTTGCTGCTGCAAACACTGTTACCGTTGTTTGTTGTGTTTGTCATGGAGTTTGTGTTGCTCGAAATCATATTTGTATTGTTTTGTGAGGATGAAGAGTTGGACTGCAGAGTAAAAGATGATGGGAGCAAAGATGGAAAGTTCGGAAATCCTGAGTTTGAAACATTGATATCGAGAGGCCCTACAGGCTGCTCCTCTGACGAGTCTGTTGCAGAGATGGCTGTTATGGATGTTAACTCATTGCTCCCAGATGGGGTGGATGAGGCCGATCCTGGTGAACGACCCCAAGCTGGACTTGTAGAAAACCCTGAAAGTGTAAAGTTCAGAAATATATAATTTGAGAATTCAAAGAAGACTCTTTGAACTTCCTTACGACGTCCACAGGAAAAGCAATGTTAAATGAGATAAAAGCAAAGAGAAAAAATTCAAAGGGATAATTTTAAGGGGAGGGTGGGGGGTTGGTGGTAAATGACATCATCTTACAAAATGAAATCCGATTTACGTGATACCACCAAAAAAAACTAATCCAACAAACATGCCATTATGACGGAGGGAATCTTTTTTGCTAAACATTTCTATGTTGTCTTCCCCCCTCCCCCACCCACAATTGCAATTTGAGGAGGTAGGGTTTCTGGGGATGTTGCCCCCAGGGAGAAAATATGGAGGTACGGGGGCTGGGAGGGAGAGGGAATATGGACTGGCAAAGTGAAAGCAAAAGACAATGGGAGAAGCGGATAAGGAGAGGGAGAGAGATGGGAGTCTAGAGAAAGAATACATGGAAAAAATGGGAAGGAAAAGACTTGCCTAAGCGTGATAACAAAAACAAAAATATTTTTCGTCTGTTTCCAGAGCTAGCTCTCCTTTTCTTCATATGCACACACCATTTCGGAGCATACTCCCCACGAGTCGCTTGTCTTTCTGTGTTGTGTTTGTGTGTACTGTGTCGCCAAGAGAGAAGGGACAACCAAAACAGTGTTTGTTTGTTACATTTGATCGGAGTGAATTGTTCCTAAGTTTTTCAGCGTAAGTCACTGTCAGCGATCGCTGAGCTTGAAACCACTTTTTAAGACTGGCGGATGGCTCAGTTGGTAGGCCCGCTGTTCTGGCGGCGGAACCCACGAATCAGTGCTGAGGCGGGTCCTGGGTCCGATTCCATCCGCCGCCGACTTCCTGTTTTTTTCCTTTCTCTCTATGGCTTTGACTCACCTCGGCACTGTGCCTATACTATTTTCTGTTTATTTTCAAAAATACTAACTATAGTCTAAGGGCTGTGGTAAGGAATGTAGAGATTGCCAATCGATGTCCAGGGCAAACCAGCGGTTCAGTGCTAAAACCAGAAGCCAAGTTTTTTTGTTTTCAAGCTACAATGAAGAGTTACCATACTGACAAACGGTGGTGGGAAAGACAATTTTATAATACAACAGATTGTTTACATAGCCAGCTTCCATTTGGACCAATCATGAAACAGTGCTATAGAACTAGATTTAGACAGCTGATCACTGAGTAAAACTAATAATTTAAAAAAAATACCAAGGGAGTGAACACTACAATGAGACCAGCAGCACAATGAGAAAAGACGTGATTCGTCTCACTGAACTACTACCGGAGAGGGTATAAGGGTGTGGGAGGAACCATATGCTCATTGTAGTCATTGTACAACAAGGAGGAAATTAGTAAGACATAATTGCAAGTTTCACCAACTCTTCAATCGGTAGGCAAAATGATATTCAGTAACTGATAGTGAATAAAATACCCTGGTAGAAGTATGTGAACTTCCGTGAGAACTAAAACGCAATTAAACTGGACGTTTCGGGTTTCCCCTTCATCTACAGGACAACAAACAAACAACATAAAACACAAATCAGCAATGTGGAGGGATAAGGTGATGAAGGGGAAACCCGAAACGTCCAGTCTAATTGCGTTTTTAAGTTCTTACGGAAGCTCACATACTCCTACCACGGTATTATATTCTCTATGACGACCTAGCTTCCAGCAGCCTCCACTCTTGTTTTAGTAACTGATAGTGGGAACTTTGACAACTAAGTACCACCCAGCGAACTCTCAATTTTACCTTACGGAAGCCCATACACCTATTTTTCAATGCCCAAAAACAATGAAGTCGATAAGAAGCCTTCACTGATGTTTTGTTACGATACCGTGCACCGGCTCTCTATGTAAAGCCTTTAAGGTCTGGGAGTGGTCTTTTTTTTCTTTTCTTTTTTTGGAAGTGGTCTATTTTTTTATTTAGGAAGTGGTCTATTTTTTATTTAGGAAGTGGTCTATTTTTTATTTAATAGTTACAATTTTAATGTGGTGGTGAATGACTTGCAGAGTGGTAGAATCAGCAGTTACGCAGAATGATTCCACAACAAGTGGAAGGGTGCGTAGCTCTGTCCATGGATACACAAAGAAATTTGATAAAAAAAAATAATAAACAGTAACTCACCTGATTGAGGTGACACCGAGTTCTTGCCTTGGTATCCACCTGCTCCAAACTGGCCACCAGGTCCTCCACGGTTTGCAAGCTGCTGCAGCTGTGACGGCATGGAAGAGTTGACCAACCCAGGACTCCTCTGATTGGGGAAACTTCCTAACATACCTTGACAGTAACCAGCGCTTCGAGGGCCCCCGTTCCCTGGACTCGGCGTATGTCGCAGGGTTTTCTGACTGCTGGGATCAAAGCTGTTCACAGAGACACTCCTCGTCATTGACAGGGACGGAGGCCTCCTCATTTGGCCAGCAGCTCCATTCTTACTGCCCTGCATTCCACTCACAGTGCTGGAACCATGCAGAGACGAAGGTATGCTGCCCCCGACTGGAGACTTTACAGGGGGAGGGATTGATGCCCAATTGGTCCCAAAGCCTGGAGCCCCTGCTGCTGTGGCCAGATGCAAGGCTTTGTCTTTCACTTCACCACCTGTGTGAATGATACCAGCGAGGCTTCCATTATATCTTAATCCTAAAATAAAAGAGGAGAGGGGGGGAACCACTTGGCACACCTGCTGTTAACCTGCTGTCAGGTGTTCAATTTCATTCAGCTGTCCAAGGCATCCATTTAATAAATAAAAAAAAAAAAAAAAAAAAAAAAAGTAGGTAAACAGTCAAATGCATAGTAGCCAACTTTTCACAAAGCAAAAACAGAACACTCAGACCTGAGCCCCAGTATGGTCCATTCAAAGCCAGAAGTTGTCATTCCCCTCCCCAGTCCCTTTAAATCATCTGTGACAGTGCAACAAGAAAGGAGTAATTATCACAATAAACAGAACAAAAAAACACCCAAAAACAAAATAAACATGTAACAAAACATCCCGACCACCCCCCCCCCATCTCACATGGTGACAACC
>JBCIKM010550059.1:0-17522 GCA_039654465.1 Melibe viridis | reverse complement strand
ATACTTTGCGCCCACTTTTACTTGCTGGGGTCTTTCAAGAAGAAAATCGTCGTACCAGTTTATCAAATATTGAGGTAAATTCAGATGGTGTAATTTATCAAGTAGATGATTTCTTCAAATAATTTTTAAATTGTCCTGTGGTAAATTGGCTCATTGGTCTTTATCAATTTCTCATTAAGCCACCCAAGATTCGGCACAGTAGACCCATCCTCTGCCTTTCTTCATTTCTTATGATCCAGAGTTTAACCTGGCTCCTTGGAGCTGGGTCTCGACACTGCTTAGGCGGTATGAAAGGATATGATATGGAAAACAAAACATATTTTCAAAGAAAAGAAAAAAAGACCTGTATGTATGTCTGTGAACACTAAGGTGTCGCAGCCTAGGCAACCATGAAGGGAACAGATTATTCATCAAATGTACACTCAATTCTAACAGGAATCAACCATGTTGTCCATGGCAAACCAAGATAGCCCTGACCAGGTCTCAAACCTACACACTTCAACATGCAAGTTGAACCCCTTGCCAACTGAGCTATAGGAGCACCTAGAATTTCAAAAGCTCAACAATACAGGTTCATAACAATGACATAGTATTTTTGAAATTCTCTTTTATTTTTACATAATAGATGTTTGATTTAGTCAATTTGGAAGCTCACAAAGTAACAAAACAGGATTGCAGAACACATGATAGGTGCTGAGCTGCCAAGCACCAAAAGGACAACCAGCCCTCAATTTCAGGGACATCACACCAATTTCAGTGGCACTCAAAAAACGTTTCAGATCTAGAACTTATTCATAAGAACAGATACGAAAAGAGGCACACTCTGTTTATGTTTGTTTATTGGTTGTTTTAGTGCACCATGACACACGCGAGGATCATAGAGGCGCCCAAGAGGAAAATAAGATCATAGAATCAGTTAAAAGAGGAGATAAAACTTGACCCTACCAGAGACATTTTCATAGAGAGATGATTTACAGGGAAAAGCAAACACACACACAGACAAAGGCACAACAGGCAGAGGCAAGACTATCTAACAGAATACAAAATAGCAGTGTATGTGTGTTTGCGAAAGAAAGCACTAGAGAGAGTGCTAGAAAAAGCAAGATGATAACTCTAGCTAAAGGACAAGAGACAGAAGTAGACCCATCAAGGACAGTGGTGGGGTAAATGTCTCCATCAGTCTATTCAAGATCAAAATACTGTGAATTTTGTTCTTGCTGAGATACAAATGAAGTTTAATGTCACCCAATTGGTTTTACAACCCAGCTGAGAGATAACAGGGTGTAAAAGGCCTGGGGCCAGAGGCACACTCTGAAGAGAATAATAAAGCAGAGCTGCAGACTACGAGCTAAAAATAAATAAATAAATAAATAAATAAATAAATAAATAAATAAATAAATAAATAAATAAATAAATTTTAAATTGCCAACATATTGAAAATAACCTTCAAAAACAAAAAAACTTATTACTAAGTAATTTCAAAACAATAATTTTGTTTCTTTATTCATAAGTGAGACAGTATGAATGAAAATAACAGTGAATTTTGCTTTTGCCTGATATGTCATTTTAAACTTAATACTTTTTCAAAATACAGTACCTTTATTTACTTAGTGGTATTTCACCTAGCGGACATGAATTTTTCGTATCTAATTGTCTTTACTCACTGAGTAACTTATACACTGTGTTTTGCTTTCCTTGTATTAAAATTGATTTTTTGAAAACTTTTGTTTGTACAAATGACAACAGATGTAAAACACTTAAATTGCCTGGAAAAGATCATATAAAGATTTATTACTTCAAATTTATTCATTCTCATGAGTCCACATCTTGTTTTCAATACAGAAAGCAAAATTCATGGTCAATTTTTGAAGGTCTCAATCGTACGACATAGATGGCCTCTAATTTCAGTTCTATCCACATCATTGACTTGCACTAGTCCACAAAATGAACATATCTAAAGGCCAATTTCATGACCTCTTTAAAATAAAATAAAAGCCTTTTTCAGTTGTCCTAAAAGGTAGAACTGTGGTAAGGAATGTTAAAATGCCAATCAATATCTATGGTAAGACAGCAGTTGAAGCATCAAACTATTAACACCGTAAGTAGCCATGTTCCAAGTTTTTTTGTTTATAAAGAAGAGTTTCCATACTGAAGGACAGTGGTGGGAATGGAACAACAATTTAAAACTACCACCATTTGTATCGTTTACAATAACTAACTTCCATTAGGACGCCCTGTGGGAAATCGGCTCATTGGTCTTTCTCAATGAGCAGATACCACCAAGGGCAACAGCAACACTGGTTTGACTTCAGATCGAGTAATGCCCCTTATGTATTGCTCATTACGCCACGCAAGATTAAGCACAGTAGACTGATCATCTGTCTGTCTTCCACTTCATGTGATCCAGAGTTTTTCCCAGCTCCTTGGAGTAGGATCCTGACACTGCCAAGGCGGTATGAAGGGGAAAAGATAACAAAACAAACAAATTTCTATTCGTTGGGGAGAATGGTAAAAAAGTGCTTCAGTTTTAAAATTAGAAGGCTGTTATCTTGTAAATATAACAAAAATAGTAAAAGTAACCAGAATCTTCTGATATAAATTTCCGGGACCTTCCATCCATTTCCGTATTTCAGTGGCACAACACATTTTTCTGTGGCTGCCATGAAATTTCCATGGTTCAGGGCCAAATGCCTGCAAGCATACTCAAAAAGCCAAGAATACTTGCAACAACAACAAAGTGATAACTAAAAATTGCATCAGAGTGTAATAGATTTGCAAGCAGAGCATCATTGGAATGCTCAAAATGATGGACTGCCATGATAAAACATAGGCAAACCACAGCACTAAGGGGGGGGGGGTGCAGATTCATTGGTTACTTACCCACAGTCGGCTCAATTTTGTGAAGATCATCCCCACTAAGGAGACCAATGGCAGAGCTTTTCCCAGCATTTTCCAAGCCAATGCATAAAATTGCAAAATTTGGCCGGACAGGAGATGGAGCTTTGCAGCATAATCTTCTATACAACTGAAATACAAGCAAGAACTTTAATCAACGGCAAATCAAGAATCAGACAGTCTCAGGCCTTATCTACCAATTTTAGTAATCGCTCCCCTCCCCACTTAAGATCATCCTAAGAGCAAGTTTGGAACTTTTTAACTTTCTCTTGTGTGCCTTGTGGTCAATTGGCTCATTGATCTTTATCAATGAGCAGATCCCACCAAGGCAACAGCAACTATTGTTTGGCTTAAGATCATTTCATACCCCTTGTATTTCTCACTAGGCCACGCAAAATTAGGCACAGTGGAATAAGGAGCTGGGTCCCAACACTGTTTAGGCGGTATAAATGGATAACAAAACAAAACAAAACAAGACAAAACAACTTTCACTGGTATAAAATTTGATGAAAGGCAAGAATTCAATGAGAATAGACCATAACAAAAAGTTCAGGAAGTTTAAAACTAATTGATTCCCATTAGAAAGACACCCCTGCTTTTGCCTGAATGGTTATCCCTGACATCCAACTCAAGGAAATGAGTGAGTGTCGTATGCAAATTTCGCTTTTGAAATTACCAGCAAGAAAGGAAAGAACATTTTATAAAGTATTATATGATCATCGCATGTCTCTCTGACCAGTAGAGAGCCTTCACAGAGGTTGAAATAAATTTTTCATTTCGCCAGCTTGTTTATATTCATAGATTCTGGTGACTTATTTCCCATACTTTCTCATAATACATAATATCATTATTTTGTCTGCATGTCTGCAGTGAAACATCAAACAGAGACTGTTTCATGCTGTGTGCGTATGTTGAACTTTCATATCAGTTTATGGCTGAGCAAACAAAATATTCAAAACAATTTTGGGGAATTGATAGAGGCTGCACTCGCATCAGGCTTGGCTCACTTTCAGGGGTGGCAGTTTTATGGGGTGAGACATTAGGTGGGGATGAGGGACTAGGAGAGATACAGGGTATGGTGCCAACTTAATTTTATGCAATTAACTATTTATTGTTGAAGTCTTCATCATGAAAGACATCTTGAAAACACAACTGAATTAGGAACAACTTAACTGCTTGGGTAGAGCTACAAGCTAGGGAACTGACATAAACAGCAAGCTCACATAAAAAAAAAAAAAAATAATCCTTTTTATTATCATTTCTTTCCTATGCATTTCAAAAAGCTGAACTCCAACTGAGGGCAGAAAAAGATTCCACCTACCTAATCAAAAGATCTAGGTAAAAAATAGGTAGACTCAATATGCAGCACTCAGCTGCTTTGCCTTGCATGAAATGCATGAGAGCTGGCAAACAATAATATTCTAATGGATATGTTTGGCTGCACATCACCACAACATGTTACAAGTAAAACTGTGGGGGAGAATACAAAATCATTTTTCATTCTCACCCAAGAAAAGAGGAGCTGGCACTGGAAGTTGATGACAATAGAGAGAAAATGAAAGAGGCACAATGCTGAGGTGAGTCAAAGCCATAGAGAAAGAAAAGTAAAAAATCAGGAAGGTTGGAAGTCATTGGAGGAGGGAATTGAACCCAGTACCTGCCATGATATCCATCAAGAGGCAGATGGCTCAGCTAGTAGACCCGCTGTCCTGGCAGTGGCCAGACAATGGGTGCCATGGCAGAGCCTGGTTTTGATTCCCTCATCTAACGACTTCTTTCCAACCTTCCTGTTTTTATCTGCCTTGGACTCACCTTGGCTCTGAACCTCTATACCATTTTCTTGTTGGCAGTGGTTATTTGCTGCACCCTTCTCCCTCTAATCCTTAGTAAAAAATCGAAAGCACCGTAACTAGTTGACTAACAGGTGAATGTAGAATAAAAGTTGTTTAAAAGCTTCAACCTGATATTTTCAATTATATTTTGTGACAAAACAGTTAAATAATAATAGATATTCACTTTCTGTCTCATATAAGTTGTAAATTACCCTTAGGAGATGAATTTTCAAACATCGGAAAAGGGTTCTGTGAATAACGACAACCTTTCTCTTTATTGGCATTCCCACCCAAGGGGTGCTTGGAGAGGTGTACAAAATACGGATCTCCAGCCCTTAGAATTATCAGGATAGAGTCACAGGACAGTTGTGAAGGAGATGAATCACAAACAATTGTCAGTGCCTTCACAACTGACCAAGGAAAATGGACTTAGAAGTAATGAACCCTAGTGATGGAAAATCTGAGAAATATCATGCCCCGTGATAAATTGGCCGATTGGTCTTTATCAATGAGCAGAAACCACCAAGGCAATAGCAAATATTGTTTGGCTTAAGATCGAGTAATACCCCTTCTATTTCTCATTATGCCACGCAAGATAAATAAGGCAAGGTGGACTGATCCTCTGCCTGTCTTGATTTCTTGTCATCCAGAGTTCTTCCTAGCTCCTTGGAGCTGGGTACCGACGATGCTTAGGCTTAGAATTGCGTTCAAGTGCAAATGATTTACATAATTTGGAAACATCATATTACAAAAATATATGATTTTCAAAGCTAATAGAAACTCCGAGCCTACATGTTTTAAAAAACAACTTACCGAATACAAACCAACCCTACAGATAGCACAGAATATTCGGCAACTTTCACACATTGCAATGGTGAAGTTGATATTGCAATTTAGAATAAGACTAGAATCAAATTCTTCTCATCATTTCATCACAATCTATCATGAATTCAAAGGTGTATTTGAAGACACATTAATTTTTTCTAACAGCTCGGGCTGTGAAACAGTAATAGAGAGATGAATGAGGAAACACTTTCGACTTTCTTCTCCGGAAACGCTTGACAACTAGCCAAAATATTTTTGTACAAAGCTCACAATCTCCGAAGATACGGGACTAGAAATATTAGAAGTATATTAATCCGGTGTTTTGGTGTCATCGATATGGGATGTTGTTGCTGTAGTTGTTGTTTTTGTTGTTGTGGCTGCTGTCATCGTTATCATCATCATCATCATCATCATCATCATCATCATCATCATCATCACTATTATTGTTATTATTATTATTATTATTATTGTTATTATTATTATTATTATTATTGTTATTATTATTATTATTATTGTTATTATTATTATTATTATTATTAATAATAATAATAATTTTGAATTCAGTTCAGTTTAATTCAATTCAAATATTAATTTATAGCTGGTTTTGGAAAAAAATATACATGATTCTTTTTTTTAAAATGTAATTATATGTTCTTAACATTTTTTAAGCTCGAGAGAGCTTTGACCGACAGAGAGAAAGAAATTACATCATTTGCAGTAACAATGAGATTTGTCGTTATTGATGATGATGATTACGAGGATAATGACGATGATGATTGGTGGTTTTGTCTTATTTGTTTGTTTATGTTTTGGGTCATCTTTTCTAAAGCGAGGCAAGGCAAACGTAATATCCTTTTTATTGGACCCGCATAGTGAGTAACTACCCCAATAGAAAAAATATCTTATTTACATGCCCGTGGTGATAAAAATGTTTGCACCGTTGAAAAAAATGATCTTAACAATGACAGTCTCAGCATAGTCACGTGACGCGGCATTGGTGGTCTGGATGTAGAACTGCTCCCCACCTTCAGTTTTGTTTTTGTTTGTGTGTGTGTGTGTGGGGGGGGGGGGGGGGGAGAGAGAGAGAGAGAGAGAGAGAGAGAGAGAGAGAGCACACATGTGTGTCTGTTTGTCATAGATCAAAAATGGTTTTATTATTTTTATGGTGTTTGGTTGTTGTCGTTTTTCCATAAATATAGTAACTCAGTGGCGTCGATTGCTCAGCCAGTGGTTAACACAACCCACTGAATGCGAGAATTAAGCAATCTAGATCTCAGCTAGTGTCTGGAGTGGTGAAGTAAAGGGACACTTCCCAGCTCCGCACACCATGTATAGTATCTGGCTATTAACGTTGTGCCCTTGGTTAAGGCACGTCACCACACTTACTTCATTCTATGGGAGATGTATTTTAAGCTCGGAGCTCCCCTTGGTTTTGGAACAGACAACATTGTCTTTTTCCGAAATTTTGTAACGCGCCTAACAGGCGGTTTATGTCGTCATGCGTTACATTTTGGTTGCCAGGGATATGGTGTTGCAAAGTGCTTAGAGCATGTTGTTGATCGTGAATAAGCGCTATATGAATGCCCATGTTTACTTTAATTCAATTTAACATTTTTATTTATTTATTTATTTTTTAATGTACACTGTATGAATAAGGTATTTTAGTGAAGCTTCAGACGAACGGTTGAATACCAAATGAAATTTGACAAAACGTGACGTGTTTAGTGTTTACATCCTGGAGGTGAGAGATTTATTCTCTTAGATCCATGGTGTCCTGAGATCACAGACTCATTGCCTCTCTATCATATGACCAGTTCTCTTTTCTCATTGAAGATATATGTCTACTCGATTAAATAAACCAGTCAATTGATTTCGGAAGCAGTTGAAAAAATGCGAGAAATTGTTGCGAGGGCTTATACAAGGTGTTGTTATTAGATAAAAGAGAAAACTCCAGGAGGCTTGTGTGAAGTCAAAATGAATTTGATAGCAGATGTCAAAATCACTGTCTCCCGTCTGAGTTTAAATTACTTATTAATTTTTTTGCTCATAATGTGCCTGAGCTCTTCAGTTTCAACTGACGGTCGGAACAGAAGAGAAAAGAAAGCCACACTTAATCCACAATCGGGTGACAAAGTCAAAGACATTGTCAGTGCAAATACTCAAAAGAAAACTACTATTGTTCCTAGTCCTACAACCAAGATACCTTCCACCACAACAAATTCTACCAATGAAAAAGCCAAAGGAACTACTTTTGGAAAACTGTCCCCAAATAGTGATATGCTCTTTCGAGCCATGTGTGTTCTGTTGGCAGTTACAGGGATTGCTGTCATATATTTTATTGTCAAATCCATAAGGTGAGTTAAATTTGTGGGGTTTTTTTTTCTCAAAATTTAAAATACTTACCTAGGTTGTTGAGACTCCTATTTTTTTCTCTGGTTTTTTATTTGTTGAATTCATTATCATAGCTATAGATGAACCTTTCTTATCAGACACTCTCAAGTCAATGCTTTTCCAGTTATCATATAGGCCCTATCTGACAATTTCAGAAGAAAAAAACCCTGAATTTTTTTTGGTCGTAGATATTCCACTCCAAAGTATACAAAAATGAGCTACTTGTAACTTGTAGAAGAATTTCAAGTTATGTTCACATTTAATACCACATCATTACCAAAAAAATGAAATAAATGATATAAATATCATGCTTTAAAATCAACATAGTATACGATGCTTTAAAATCAACATAGTATGGGGCGTATGTGGCAGAGAGGTACGGTGCTCGCCTCTCACGCGAAAGGTCCCATAAATGACGAAATTTTTTTCCGGTCAATTCTGATCGGTTGTCACTCCCTGGTGGCATAGAGGTACAGCAACCTCTGAAATCCAAAGAGCCGCAGGTTCGAGTCCCATGAAAAGCAAAAACGGCGGGCCATTTTGATTTTTCTGGTCGGAGGCCACTCCCTGGTCCTAAGAGCAAATGAAGAAAATAGGAGCAGGCACTGGTAATAGATGAAAATGAATAGCAAATAGTAACGACACAGTGCCGAGGTGAGTCAAAGCCATAGATTTCATCCCTGGTCATAAGTAGGTGGGATCGAGCATCTAGTCCTATCGGAGATGGACGATAAACTAGGAGGTCCTGTGTGCACGTTGCGCACGTTAAAGAACCCTTGGCAGTTTCAAATCGAAAAGAGTAGGCCGCAAAATTCCAAATTAATCCCTACACGGGCACTGTGGCTCAACTGGTAAAGAGTTGGACTTCCATGCTGAATAGCATGGGTACGATCCCAACCAACGCCATCGTGTTGTGTCCTTAGGTAAGGCACTTTACCAAATTTACCTCATTTTATCGGAGATGGATGTAAAGCTAGGAGGTCCCCCTGGTTGTTGACAACACTGTCTCTCTGTCCCCAAAAAATTGTAACACGCCTAACAGGCGACTTGTAACGTCATATATGTTATATGTGCGTTGTCTGCCAGGGATATGGTATTGTAGAGCGCATGGAGCCCAACTTACTAGGGGACATGCACTATAGAAATGCCATTCATTATTATTATTATTATTATTAGTTTAAGAGAACTTAACGTATTTTTCAGAGATTACACATTTAGATTTGAGACTTCAGTGGACAAGTTAACCTTGGGAAAGTGAATCCGCGGACTAGTTGGCATTTTCCCTCTCAAATTTGATTTTCAAATTAAGATGAAATCTTTTCGAATTCACTGGTACTGTTTTTGGTGTTAATATCACTTTAATTAAAAAGACATACACAAAAAACAGGATGTGTATATTAGGACTCTATCTCGATCAAAAAGCTGCTACAACAGCTATTTCATAGGTTATTAATTGAGTGGAAAAAGAGGGATGTATCGATAATACAAAATTTATTGATTTGCAATGTGTCATTTTGTTAGGACCAAAACATTAGTGGGGGGCAGGTACAATATAGGGTTTTTACTTTTGAGTTGGAAAACATGCGAGGATGTTGGAATTGCTTTTGGGTAAGTCCGATGAGTCCGAATACTCTTCGCAATCCACAAAAACCATGAATATTTGAAAGGTTTCCAGACAAAAAAAACCACTAAATAAACAGCAAAGACAGCTAATGTGTGTGGAGTCTAGATCTGAATTTGTTTTTGTTTTTTTATTGTTGTTGGTTTTTTTTAGTAGGATGACGCAGTTTTAAAGTAATTTGTTATTGCACAGTTCCAGAAAAATAATGCTGTTATCCTCACAGATGTTTACTTTCCTTATCAAAAAGGCGATTTTCTTTCTTTTCTTGTTTTTTTGTTTTGTTTGTTTTTAATCTGAGGTTTTGACAGTTAGATCTTGTAAAATCTGGAGAACTTGGTTGGTAAATAACCTTTTTTATTTCTGAGAGTTTGTAATGGCAGTAGCCCGCTCTTCCACAAAGCAGGTATCTTTTTCCCTTACAACAAAAAGGAAGTAGGTGTATGCACATCTGCAATAATATCATGGGAATGAGAGTCTGAGAACTCTCTGTTCAATTCAATTCAGTAAACCAATTTAGTTTGTCCCTATGAAACTCTCTTTCTTTGTGGAATGATAATGATAGGCTGGAAAGATTAGTTTTTAATTGCTCATTTTCAGGGTTAGGGTTAAAACTCAATTGTCTTCTTTTCTTTTCTTTTTTTAAAAATACGTTCAATATTCATTCATCTCTTGTGTCCTTTAAATGGAATTCTGATGCTGCAAGCTCTTGTTGATTTCTTCTCTGGGTGTCACCTGTTAAAATAGGCGGCACACAGTATCCTATGATGAAGATACTGAATTTTGGAAATTGTCATTTTAAACGCAAAGTCCAAGACTATAATTATGATATGATAAATAAAAAAAATCAAATTCTCAAGACAGTATTTACTCAGGTAGTTAATTATCAATAAGTGCTGTGTAATAATTGTGATTGCAATTAGTAGGAGACTTATTCAGCCTTTTCTTTACTTAAAATGACCTCATGATAAGTTGCCAAATTTGGCATTTTGGCTTGCAAAATTTCGTGGGGTTTTTTGCTGTGCAATAAATTGTGGAGGCAGAATACTACCACTACAAATTCTATGCAAAGCCATATAAAATATCTGTTTTGGACAGAGGAAATTACTTTGCAGATGGTTAGACGATAGTGTGTCCTCTTCTCCCTCTCTCCCTTTATACTGCACTTGCAACAACAGAAATGGGAAAACAGACTTTGAAAGAATCTTTATCATCACTGATAAACAGGTTGAGGCGGAGGAAGTCAAAGTCACGAAAGTATGGCATCATCACCAAACAAGGGGATCGCGGCGGGTTAGAAATGGAACCCCTTGGTGATGGCATGGATGAAGATGATGATTACACAGTATTTGAGATGAACAGAAGGAATTAAGTAAGTATCTTTTTTTTTCTCCTTGGAAACTTTTTAAGTGAGATAATATAATGTTCATTCAGTTTAACTCCCCTTGTAACAGGATCTGCTGTGACTTGAAATTAGCTGACAGAAATCAGACAAATTCATGTTTTGCTCTCCAATTTTTCATTGCAGCTCAACATGATTACTATTACCTCCCTTTTTATGCGATCAATGCCAAACAAAGAGAATATCATCGTTTTTACTCCAGGGGTCTAAAGATCCTGGGTCTTCCTGGTCTATTAAGGTGGCTTTCCACGGGACTGTTTTATTTAACATGCTGCAATGGCATTTAAGCACAAAACACTGACAAACACCAGTCACTATATTTTGTATATTCCCCTTTCCATGGTGCGGAGAATATGCTGCACTGTGAATATGCTGTGCCGAAAAATTGATGCATGAGTCGTTTTTTCTGCAAGCCACGCGACTCATCCTTCATACCCCTCCCTTCCCACCCCCCATTTGAAGAGAGTGATGAGGTTTTTAAAATAAAAGTGCTTGTGATGTGTAATTTGTGAACCTGTGTGCTTAGACTTATAATGTGGCCTTAGTTTTTGCTCTGTGCTTTACATTTAACTATTCTAGATCAAGAATATTATAGAGATATTTCAAACGTGATTCAAAATCAGTGCTTACAGAAAAATTTTGATTGAATTGATGAGAGAGAGGGGGGGGGAGGGCAAGAGAGGAGAGAGAGGGGGGGGTGGCAAGAGAGGAGAGAGAGGGAGTAAAGGAAACGCTTAACATCGAGGATGATGATGAGGTCACGGTGGTGGTGGTGCCGCTCTTCCTTTTTACTTTAGTAACACATGAGTAAATCAACGTTTTTTATCAATATTATTCAGCAGCAGCTGCAAGTAGTATCAAAAGCTTCAGTCTTGGCATCCTGTAAAAAGAGGGAGTGCAATGGAATGTTGGCGGCAGAGACCATGTGTGGCATCTAGCCCATGGAAATGGAAATTAGAGTGGCTTTAGGCAGGGACTTTATCCATGGGGCTTTTATTGCTACATAAAACAGTCCCATGGAAAGCCACCTTAATGATGTTGTGGGTCATGGACATTGTTTATTTTTGTTTTGAGGGAGGATTTTTTTTTTTGTCATTGTAAATCATCTCTCTTTCGTGTTACGTTTTGAGTTATAATATTTATGTGGACACCGGAGATCATACAGTTTACAGCTTAAATAAATGACATGGGTATATGTGAGGAAAAATTGATTATACCCTCATATTTTGATGTTTTCCTTGTGTTTTGCATCATTTTTTCATTGAGAACGCTGTTTCTAAAGATTTAATTTTAAAATTTCGTCACATTATCCTGAACAAGAGGCAAATAAAGATTAGGTTTATTTTTATTCATTTACTGGGGTCAATTCGAAAATATAAGTATTATAACGGGATTGCTCAAAATAGCCTGGAATATCTTCCTCTTCCTTAAATTTTACAAAGCTGTGTATTTATATGATGCTACAGGGATGGGACACTTAAATACTGTGTCAAATTATGATATATCGTACAATGCTTCATGGACCTGCAAATGAAAGCATTACAGGGATGCATTATTTCAATGAATATCTGGTTGAGAGAGGGTGAATCTAATGTGCTTGCAAGGGACTAGATTGATTTAAAAAATACTAATTGTACCAAAACTTCAGAAAGCCTGTTACTACCGTAGTAGAGTTTTTTTGTTATTGTTTTTTAAGCTATTTTCTTTTTAAACCTTGGATCACCTCCCTCGAGTAAATAAGATCCCCATCACTCTAAAATGATTCTACTCAATCTGTTTCAATCAAGAGGCCTTTCCTGACAATTCCCTTTAACAGGGGTAAAACTGCAATTTTAGTACTTAATTGTATGAGGAGATCCATTTGTCTCATCCAATCATTTCCATCCATTCCACCTTTTCAAGTGGTGTCTTTAAGTGTCCACACCCTACCAATGCTAAAGACAGGGACAGTTTCTATTGCAAGCATGGTAGGTCTACAAATCAAGGGAATCTATTTTGTGATGTGCTTCTCTAAAACAGACTATCTATGACTTACAAGTTCAGAACATCAATGAAGATATTGTTTTCTGCTTAAAGTTCATCTCTGAAAACTATACTGGAAATGACAATAAAAGAGCGACGAGTATGGAAGCTTTCTTAAAAACAGAGACAAACTACAATATGGAAGCTTCCATACCCATCGCTCTTTTATTGCATATCCAGCTTCCCGCAGCCTTCATTCTCTACTGGAAATGAAACTGATTTATCTTATAATTTGCTTTTAAACTTTGTAAGGTGTAAACACACTTAGTTAACATCCTCTTATTTTTCTATTTTAATCAAATTTCACGTCGGTGCAACGATTGTGTATGAATTTCATTTCTTTTTTCTCCTCAGGTTGACATTTACAGCTTGAATCCAGGGACCCTCTGTATAAGAAGGAAACTTGCCTTTCACTTTCATGGGATTCCCCCTTGTTCCTTTTGTGGTTGTGATTGTTGGTTTAAGTTGTCAAATGATTTGTTGTATGGTTTTAATGCGTTCTCCAAAAAAATTGAAAATGGCCATGACTCTAAAAGATATATTATAAATCGGGATTAATGAAATCTTGGCACATGCCACCATGGTGGGTGTGGCAAAGTTTTCAATATTTACAGTCAAAGATCGCTCAGGGCTTGAGAATTATGTTGTTATTCCAAGGTTTCAAGATGCCGGCAAAAGGGGGCATGGTGGGACTCAATGGATAAATTGATTCGATGTGTGGACCATTGTGTGTTGTAAGGCATGTCCCAAACACATTTTTTTTATTGCTTGTTTACGGTAAACAGAGGGCTGGAATGCTATTTATTTCCTTCTGCTTGCTCGAAATTCCACCAGTCCACCAAGTTTGTCTACTATGTCTTGTTTTGAATCAAGTAGGTAACACTAGGGGAGAGCAAGGAAGAGGAAAGTAGATACTCAACAATGTAGCCACTGGTACATAGCTGATGGGTGACCGATACTGGAGGAGCTGGGAGGGCTTAGACTGGCAGAACGCAGCCCACTTTAATACCAGCTATAAAATGGCCCGGGGTATGTCTGTGTGTGTGTGTGTACGGTAGTGTGTGTGCGTGTTCTTGTCCTTGGTAAGAATTATACCGATGCCCTTTCCATAATTTTTGATGTCCGACACTTGGCCAATCGCACTAAGATGCCCCCGACAACGACAAGACTATCCATCGGATATGGCAACAAAGTTAATGATATGCCGACACAGCAATAACCGATAACGGATTTAATAGACAAGTGAACATTCCATTCAGAGGGCTTTATTACTAATGATATATAAAGACAACAAACAAACAAAAATATCGGGACTAGGGGTCCATGTCGCTATTTAGAGATTATCATTATTCAGAGTTATTGCCATAGAGATTTTCAACTGTACTGTTTCAGTGACTCTTTAATAAGTTTTGCAGTATGTTTTGCAATCTTGCAATATGATGCTGCAAGGACTCCTGTTGACATGCAACTTGGTCATTTCAAACTAAGAACATCTCTCATTTGTTACTTGTTTTTCATGGTCAAGTTTCAACATCGGCAAACTTTAAAATCTGCACTGGGAATTCAAATAATATCAGTGTAACATCACAAAGGTGCATTGGCAAGTTGAAATGCCCAAAAACAATCCTCATGATGATGAATGTTTTCCATCATCCATGTAGCTTATTTAAGCTGTGATGTTAAGTTGCATCAGAATTTCTTTCTGTTGATGCATTCTGTTAGGAGTAAAGGCCATTTCCGAGTTTCATTTTAAGTAAGTGTCAATTAACAGATGTCATCAATATTGATCATCTGTCCCATTTACTGAATAGAAATCAATGCATTCCATCAGTAGTAGTGGCCATTTTCAAATTTCATTTTGAGTAAGCGTCATTAAACAGATGTCATCAGTATTGCTCATTGGTTGCTTGAAGTTGAAGTTTTTTTCTTTCAATTTGATATTGTTTCAGATCATAGAATTATTTTGTTTTCAATAAATTTCAAAGCTCAACTCACACACTCTTCTCTCCCTCCCTCCTACTCTTTTTTTTTTGTATTTAAAAATATTGTGCATCATCTAATTTTTTATAAATTGTCAAAGAAATCCGCTATCAAAATTTCATTCTTTTTTCATTAGTGTACAGTCTAACTAATGGGAGAATGATTTTTAAAGATAATTTTTGTACTGTTTTAGTTGCACTTTTTTATGCTCTTTTGTTTTGTTCTTTACTACCTTAAACTTCAAATATTTCAAAAGCATTTTATTAAAACTGAAAATCAATTAACCTCTTATTCCATACTTTTATCATAACATTGCCTGGACTGGAAAGACTTCATATTCAGGATTTATTTTTCAGTAAATTTAATATGCCATCTATATATGTAATTCAGGATGCAATACCAAAATCCAAACGCACGTTTTAATAGTCTTCAGAACCACTGAATAGAAATTTATTAAATTTTCGGAGCACATACAGAAACTAATGGAGTATGCTGTGGACAAATAAATTTTAAAAACTAAAACTAGATAACAATTCTTTTTTCATTTAAAGAAACTTTATTTACAGCAGAGAGTAGACAAATCTTACTTGATCGATCAGTTTTTTAACGATTACCAAAAGCATTGTTTTTATCTTTTATAGAAAGATGTGACAAATTTCAGGATAAACGCCAACTGAAATTTGTACTGAAAAAAATACATACCTACGTAATCATAACCACCACTTTATTGCTCATTGATATTTCAGAAACTTCTAAACAATCTGCATCTCATAATTCGAAATTACTTGCATGACTTTAAAATGGTAAGACCACTTCAAGTTTGTCGTTTTTTAATGAAGTTACAATATGTGTGCCTTTCTGTTTTAAGTAGTATGCATTGAGAGTGTGAAACTTTGTAAAAATGCTACTCCAAATCTTTCAAGTCAAATAGAAAGTTCACCTCCAACAGTGGAAAATTTTCATCAATGCTACAGGTTTTTGTTTTTTTTGTCTGCATGGAACTGAAAATGTTTTTTTCATTGAAAATGACTGGAAAGAAAATGCATGTATTCTTGCCTGCCGTTGCATACTTTCTTTGAAATATTTGACCCAATGGATTTATTAAAATTAAAACCAAAAAAAATCTGATCCAAAATTTTAAAGCTTAAAATGGTGTCTGACCTCTTGAGTTTTTGTTACAGCCAATGACAATTAAGTGCATATTTTGTCAACTTATAACAAAAGAAATTCTTGAACCTTTTTTAATAACAAATTTATTGAAATTTCAGTATTTTTATATTATTAATATATGAAGCCTAAAAGTAAAAGGTCAAATCTTTATTTTTCAGGGGTTTTTTCTTTCTTTTGGATGGATCTGCTTTTTGTTTGAAGGGAAGCTTTTACTTATTACATAATTTTTCCATAGAGTTTTTTCTCTAGCAAAAACTCAACTTTTCATCCTCTTTTTTTGGAAGAAAACTGTGGCGGCTTCACCACAATCTGTCAGTAGTATGTAACTTTCTTTCTTTCTTTTTTTTTTTGTAATACCCTTTTGTTGTCTTTTCAACATAGGCACTCGCACTGACTGTTACTACATACCTATTTTTATAAGACTCTAAACCACAATATTTAATCGAACTGAACTGATCAGTCGCTTTGAATTGGTCAAATAATTTCCTCTGTACTCAGGTAACCTCTTCACATGGGTTGATAATTGATATGTACCTATCCACTCTACTTTTTGACAGAGACCCCCAACAAGTTGGTAGCCATCCTCAATGCCATGGCTGTAAATGAAAATTCTGATCTAAAGATAAAATTTCTTAATTGATTTTACTGGCTGCCATAATTTTATGTGTGTTTGTACTCATTTATTTTGTCACAAGGTATGAATTATAATTTTTTTTTTTTCTCTCTCTCTCTCTCTGAAAAATATATCTCCTTAAACTTATCCTTTCATTTCGTATTCCTCTTTAGTCCTTATATGACCAAGATTGGTCAGTCTGAGTCAGTCATTGAAATGATGTGGTTTAGTACATAACTTATATGAATCTGCTTTCTTCTGCATGTCCAATTTAATCTTGCATTCATTATCAAAATCATTCCTCTTGATGACATGTGTCTTAGTGTTATGAAACAGCCACCAGTGCAAAAATAAGCCCAATTTTTTTTTTCCCTAACAGCAGGATTGGCTAATTAAATTAGTAAAAATAATTACACATTCATAATGGTAGGGATAATATGGTATTATGAAGAAAATGATTGTTCACAGTGCATGATATCTATTTATTATGTGCTTTCCTGAATGAAAATTAAATACTCTTAAAAATTAAAAATTTCTCATGAACAAGCCTTGTACTTGTACATTATTTGCTTCCTACTTTCAAACTTACATTATCATACCCCCGTGGGGACCCGGGGAATATAATAGGTCCCCTGCGGGCGGGCAGAAGGTGAAAGCCCTCCAAAGGCAGCGGGTAGTTGGTGGGAGTCCCTGGTGAGCTCTTCTACTTCTGTTTCTTTTCTTTTACACTGAAGCTATCGTCTTACTTTTTCCCCTTTTCTGTGATGTCCTGTT
>JBCIKM010549948.1:0-17528 GCA_039654465.1 Melibe viridis | reverse complement strand
GTGTTATAAGAGTATGTAATGTATAAGTGTATTAGTAGTATGACATATGTAAGTGTTATAGTAGTATGTAATTTATAGTGTTGTAGTAGTATGTTAATTGTAAGTGTTATATTAGTATGTAATGTGTTAGCGTACTAATACTTTGGAATATGTAAGTGTTACAGTAGTGTGTCTAAATTATGCTCGCATCGACAGTAATACTCAGTTCCATTGAGTTAGTCGATATAATTGAAGAAGAAGAAGAAGAAGTGTGCTTCTTATGATAAGGCTAGTTCCATTTTTGTTTTATTTACCAACTTTGAACTCATACTTGCATTCAGGGCCATGCTAGGAAAAGTTTTGTTGTTTTGCTTCATTAATGAGGTCACTTTCCAACTCATCAGAGTTTCGTGGCTGAGTAAATTATTGTGTTGAGTTGCCAACCGACATCTGAATATGGTTGCTTATGATGATGATGATAAATGTGTTAAGATTCTTTCAAACTATTTCTTTGAATGGTTATAAATCAGCTTTTATCTCAGAATGAAGCATCATATTAAAAGAGAATATTTAATTAGGTACTTAGCAGCTTTGGAACAGACTTTGCTTTGCACATGTTTTGGAGTGTTCGCGAAATCACAGAGCGGTGAGGAGTGATTTCCAGTTCAATATTCTTTTTTAATATATGAGCTGGCTATATTTCAAGTTTTATTTCAAAATTAAGCATCATAACAGCAGAGACTATTTAATTATGAGCTTAGCTGCTTTGGAACGGAGGATTCACATGTCTCAGAGCATTAGCTAAATTGCAGAGTGGAGCTTTGCGATTAGCTGTTTAAAATTTGCCCTTATTGTTAGGATAGAAGCTAAAATAAAGTTGCCCTTATTGTTAGGATAGAAGCGAAAATAAAAATTTTCAGTGTGAAAATCGCAATCAGTGTCCAAAATTACATAGGATAAGTCTCTTTAAATAGTATATCTTGAGAATGGGAATTGTACAGAAAATTTACAGAATTTTTAACTTGGCATTTATTTTTTAACCCTAGAAGGGTCATATGGAAAGTTCTATGGGGTCAGAGGTATATTTTTACTTCATAGCTACTGTACAAAACTTGCTATTGTGAAGCTATTTTAAAAGCTAGAACCGTATGCATTTTCTGAAAAGAAATTTGATGTACATTCCGTTGATATCTCTTTCATTCTCTCATGGTGACCTTGGAGAGGTCAGCACAGTAAATGGTCAAGGTCAGGGAAATTTGGGTAAATTAAAATTCATGTTTGAACAAGTTTCTTACCTTTATTTGTAAGATTTCATTCAAAATTTATTAAACAGTTGTGGGAAATTCAATTCCCGGTAAAATAAAATGTATACTTTTGCATAGGTCACTTCTGAAGTTATTCCACAACTCACATCATGTTTGATTGTTTCTTGCCTTCATTTGAAAGGTCATATTCAAGATGTAAGGAGAAAGTAATAGGAAATTTAATCCCTTGCAAGAAAATGTATACTTTTGGATAGGTTACTCTTGACATTCTCCCACAATACAAAAAAAATAAACAATGAAGTGTAAGTTGAGCAAAACAACAATTCACTTTGGTAGAGGTCTACATATGAATGAATTAAAAACAGGTAAAAATTTGTTTTTCTGTGTTTCTTTCTCTTTTTTTTTTAATTCAATATAATAAAAGGATGAAAATAAACATTATAAATTACCTAGTTTATTAGTATTACATTGTGACTGCAATATCATTGGCCAGACGATGGACCGGGTTGTTTTCTACCATCCTCAAACAACATGGGCCTGTTTATTTGCCATCCCTTTCACTTTCACTTTGGATAGTAATCAGACATTTATCAAGAAAATATCAATACCATGAAATTAAAGAAGAGTATCCAATTCTGTTTCTAGAGGGCTGAGTAGTTTCACTTTTGTTTTGTACTTGTTTCACCTGTATAAAATACAGCCAATCCCGGGGCTGTTCATATTGGCTTAACCCCACTGCAGCAAAATTGAGGCCGATTTGCTCAGCCTGTGACCCTTCTAGGGTTAAGCAAGTGTTCTCACCCGTTCTTTCCTCCAATAATGATAAAGTGGCAAACCGGCAGCAATTTAGTTGCTGATCAAACCACCAATAGTTTTGTCCCCTCTTAGCTTTGAGCTGGTTTTCCCCGGCATCTACTTATATAAAAAGGGGCAAATCTGTGTTCAATTTATTGTTGTTAAAGTGGGTGGATGCAAGTGTTATTTAATTGTATTGAATTGAATTAAATCATAATCAGCAATGGTGACCTAAAATCAAGAAATATTTCTTGTCCCAAATATATTTCTACTTAAACCACATGAACAAGTTTTTTGGACCATTTACAGTGTCAAACATTATCATCAGTAATCGTGTTGTGGGAGCAGTTGCCCCCTTTCTTGAAATAGATGCCGGGATTTCCAAGCAAAAGCTTAAATGGGACAATTCTATGAACCTGCCTATGTCTACTTCACTTACTCTGAATCTACATGTGAATCTAATTGTTATGAACCTGAGCAAAATATTTTCCATGTGAATGCTCTCTTTATTTTATTCTTTCTACAGAATTAAAAAAGTTCTACAAAAATGCAACCATAGCAACTGCAGATGGTGAGATATTTGGTTTGAGTCATTTTGATATTTTGACAGAAGTTCTGAAATATTATTCTTTAAGTTATTATCAAGAAATCTATTTTATTTTTTAGAAATTTATCATACTATTCACTTAAAAATTGCCTTGTCATTAAACTCATCATATCATTGTACAGGAATAACTGAAAAAGATAAATTACCCAGTCTTTTGCAAAAAAATCTGGAAATTATCCAAGCTTTGTTAGTATTAAGAATCAAAACAATACAACTGCCCATTTTTCTACACTGATTTAATATGTGAGATTGGTCAAAATGGAAAGAACTGAATTTTGACGCAAAAGATAAAATAAAAATCAAAGTGATTTCTTGTCCAATATCACCAAAAAATAATGAGTAAGCAGCTCTCAACTTCAGAATCAACCTCCGTGTTGGCTCTGTCATTGTCTTTCAAATTCTCCAATCGCTGTTTTAATTCCCTCTGTGTGTTTTGCAGCATTGCAACAACTTCCCGTATCTTGACTTGGAAGTAGCCACTGTCTCTTGCACATTTTCCACACACCCTGTCTTTAACATAACCCAAAAAAAAGGTAGAAGTCAAGAGGGGTGATGCAAATTGACCTTGGAGACAAGGTAATAAGCTCACATCTCTATCTGCAAAAAAACCGTGTATTTTTATATTTGTTTCTTTTCTAGTTTCACCCTATGGTAAAATGGCTCATTGGTCTTTATTAATGAGCAGATACCACCAGAGGCAACAGCAACTATTGTTTGGCTTAAGATCAAGTAATACCCCATATGCATTACTCATTATGCCCTGCAAGATTAGGCATGGTGGACTGATCATCTGCCTGTCTTCATTTTTTGTAATCCAGAAGTTTTTCCAGCTCCTTAGAGCTGGGTCCCGACATGGCTAAGGCTATATGTAGGAATATAGATAACTAAACAAAACAAAAATGTTCTCGTTATCTTGGTTCTTTATTGGGGTGAAACTGGACAAGAGTTCACTTTATTTATCATTTCATTTTTTGCATAAAAAAACAGTTCCTTCGTTTTTTTATCACTCGTAAAAGATGACGTCATTGTACAAAAATGGTTCACAGTCACAGTGTATTTTTTATACTTTGTTCCAACTAAACAAAGGATAGTTTTCTCAACTTTCTCAAAAGATTGGGTCTTTCCATCTTTTTTAGTTTTTTAGCTATTTCCATTCTTTATTTGGGAATTTTTAAAAAGACACCCGTTATATTTGGATGAAGGAAATTATAAATTTGTTATTGTGTTCTTTTAGTTCTGGATCCAAATATTTTGATGCTGCTCTATTTTATTCAAAAAATCTTCTTTTCATTTACTATAATTAGGATGGTATGAAATAAATCTTGACAAGCGGAAATTGAGGACTCCTCATGGAAATATATTCAGAGTCCCAAGTGAACCGCTGGCTTTGGCAGTTGCAACAGAATGGAATGCTCAAAAGGAAACAATCAATAGACATGCTATGCATTTGGTTTGTAGTTCTTTTCACTCAACAAAACTGTCCAGGATTTTGGGTGGTTTTTATCTTTAAATGATGTAGCTCCAATATTTGTAGAAATATTTTTAATAATGATAATAATAGATGGATCATGGTTAGGGCAAAAAATATGCTCTTAATAATAGCTTTAGCGTTTGGAAAACAATTTCATGAGAAAAGTGTGGCTCTGGAATACAGTTACTAAAGTTGAGTTTTTCCTCTCAAAAGTAAGTGTTTTTGCTGCTGCAACTTACATTTCTATATTTTTTATGTTGCTTTATTTGTTCCATCTGTCCAGTAAAAAACTTATTTTTTAAAACTATTTTGAAATTTTTGAATCTCAAAACATTTTATAGATTTTTGTCATAGAGGGTCAAAAGGTGGTAAACTTGGCTGGCAACAGCTGCTATGACAGATTTTTGTTGGAGTCTGCCCATGATTCCATTTGCTGATGCAGTAGAGAACCTTTTGGCCTTGGCAATAAAGGCAGAATAAGAAATTAAAATGCGAATCATGCTTGAGTCTCCGAGGTCCCTCATCACAAAATCTTCTGTTTCTTCCTCCCCTCAGTGCTCGATAGCTAAGAATAGCTCTTGTGAGAGTTTTTGCACAAAAAAGCAGTTTTATGCTTGAAATTTGCTCATGTTTTCATATATAATGCTTTAGAGGTACCTCATCCATCCTCAGAATTCCGTTTTATGTGCAAATCAACTACCAATGTAATGTCATTGAGATTGAAAAAAATGGGCTTTTTTTATAAGAGTATGTGGATGAATCTGAAAGTGAGTCGATGCAAATCTGTTTATATTATAATTATGAACAAGAAAGATACAGGTCTGCAAGACAAGATTTTGAAATTTAAATGTTGAACTGATTTTGTGATCTTTCCTCATCTTTTTATATTTATGTATATATGGTCATTTCTTCCAGACATCACTGTGTAACACTGCCCTTGAAAATCCCTTGCACAAAACAAGAGAGCAACTGATCAGCACAATTATTCATTTTCTAGAAACAGACACAATCTGGTGAGCCCTATTTTTTTTTATTAATTACATAAGAATGCTTTATTTTAAGTCAAAAGCTCTTCTTTATACATTGGAAACTTTAAATTTGACTTTCTTCTAATAAATTTGATACTAAATTTTCGGAAGTTACATGCTATTGCATTTGTTTTAATCAAACTTCTTTGACCTTAGTTACAGAGTGACAGAACCTTCAGAGCTGGTTAAACTAGAGAATGAGATGTGGAATCCTGTCTTACAGTGGGCAATGGAAAGGTGAGGCTGTCAAAATTGAAATGGATCCTCCCAAGGATGGAACCAGGGATGCCCTCCACTGTCCCAAAATTATTTCCCCTCCTCATCAAAATTGATTACTTTTCTTTTAGCCTGTGATACTTTTAATCATTCTTTTCTCCCAATGATGAAATTTATCTATTGCAAGAAGTTTGATTGGTGAAATAGAAGCATGAAATTCTCTTTTTCTCCAAATAGTGGTTTATGGAATTTTCAAAAAGTACCCATTGTCCCAGATTCGATGTCCACAAGTCATCTTTTTTTTTTCAGCTTTAAAGGAATTCAACCAAAATGATACAGAATCATATTTTGACATCTGGAAAGCAACCTATTATCACAGATGTGAGAAAGAAAGTCTAAAACTAGCAAAATACCCGTAGTTCTAAGCAATGGGTAAAAGGCATTTTGGGTAAACAATTTGCTTCATAAAAACCATGCAGAAAGTTCAACCTGCTATTTGCGGGGAGCATGGACTTGACATCAGTTTTTGTAATGTTGTACCCATTGAAAAATTATTTCATAGCTGATTTAAACAACTAAGACAACAGGGTCGTTTATCATTCGGTCATAAACTAGTCGGGCATGAGCTACACAAAAAGAACAAGAAGTGGAGAAAATGTGTAAATATTTCACTTCTTTGCAGAGACAATACTTAAGAAATTATCGTTTCTCAAATGTACAGTCTGGGAAAATTGCTGGTGCGAGCTTAGTATTTTGATGGGACTGTAGGAGACAGACGTGAGAACATGTTTTGAAAATTAGGTTGATTGACATTATTAAATAGTTTTTAGGACTTTGTTTTGGGTATTATTTTGGGATGAAACGTGGAATGGTTCACATCATCATAGAATGATGGGAATAGGTTGTTTTGTTTAAACTGGCTGATGTTGTGTTGCATGCAATTGCGTCAGCCAAAAGGGATAAAAGAGAGTAGTTTTAAGTCAGCGGGAAGAGACTAGTCTTGAGGAAGAGACCAGACCAGATTTACACCCACGGACCAGATTCAGCTTTGGATGTTATATAATACCTCTAATAAAAATATAGAAACCAAAAGGAGATCTAGCTTGACTTGACTACCACCATACTTATCACTTTAGCCTACCCTTCTGCAACAGTGGGATTAGGTTTTTTGAAGTAAATGACTTGTAGAACATTGCTTAAAAAGGAAGACATACCAAGGGCAGCCCCTCATTGCTATTTCTGGCAGGCCCTGTTGTATTTTATGTAAATAATCTTTCTTCTTTATGAAACCATTTTTACGTTATTCAAGATCATTTCACGATCATCAGATTTGAGACACCCTGTATTGTTAGATACCCAGAGACTTGCCTTCAAATAATCCTTTTTGGTATAATTGAGGCTACAGTGCCATGTGCTATGACTATAGCCCTTACTACTGACATTTAATAGAACATTCACATTTTTTAGAACAAAACCCAAATTGATTTAATATTATGAACTGATTGTGTAATCGAAAAAACTGGAAATTCCAATGCCAGTGAGTGCTTATTTGCGTCAATTTTGTGGTAACTCACTGTGCAAAACTTAAGCTATGATGAGTGTAAATTGTATCTTAATGGTGACATTAATAAGGCACTTTGCTAGCCTTATGTCACCTGATATGAGATAGATGTAAAGCTCAGTGGTCCCCATAGTTGTGGACAACTCTTTCTCAGTCTGGAAATATTCTGACGGATGTGAATGTCGCCTTAGGGTAAATGGGCTCATTGAGCAGATACCATCAAGGTGACAGCAGCTATTGTTTGGCATAAGATCAAGTAATACCCCATATGTATTGTTGATCATGCCACGCAAGATTAGGCATGGTGAACTAATCATCTGCCTGTCTTCATTTCTTGTGATCCTTGGAGCTTGGTCCCAACACTACCTTGGCAGAATGAAGGGAGAAGGATAACAAAACAAAACATGAAACACATCATGCTATCTTTTGTCTTACCTGCTTGCTGCAGCCAAGGATATGGGATTTTCTTAGTTCTTGAGGGCAGTTATGATAATTGAGAAGCATTGTACAGGCCTAAATGCATTGCTGTTCATTTTATAGTGTGTAAAGCCATCACCTTGAGACCCAGTGACTTCTCTCTATGACTATCTATTGATCTATCTTTGACACAGATACCAGCTAGAGATCAGCCCCACCTGCAGTATTGCCCCACCCTTTGTTACCGAAGAATCAAAGGACATTGTTTGCAGACATTTAGCTTCTTACAGTGACTGGGCTCTGTTTGGTAAGATAATGTAACTCTGTAGTAATTGCATTATGGTAAAATGTTTCTTGAAGTATGAGCTTTCAGTGCATTACTATATTAAATGATCCATACAGTGAAGTGCTTTGATCTTTCTCTGAAAGACTGAGCTGGGTTGGCTTTTTTTGTTTGTTTATCTATGGTTTTAGGGCACCACAACATACTAGGGTCATAGAGGAGCCCACACTTTGTTTTGATAGAGTATATAATTTTCAGCTATTCAATATTCTTTTTTCTCCAATAGTCAGTAGGTACTTCTTTTTTTCCAAGAAAAAAACATGCATTAGACCATCAAGATTACCATTTGTTACCAAAGTTGTCATTATATTGCCAGGTTACCACTATGCTGTGGACACCATAAAGTCGTTGATGATCGTGATGGCCCTGGTAGACAAACAACTTGACGTGGAGACGGCCGTCAACCTAGCCCGGCTGGAGCAGGACTTCCAGGTATTGTTTTATTTTTTTAGTTCCTAAAATTCAATTCAACAAACAAAAAAATCCAAATAGTTCTTGCCCCTCTAAGCTTCTAGTTCGTTCTTCCCAGCATCTATTTTTAGAAGGGGGAGAATGGACTCCATACTACAAAAACAACCAACCTTTTGTAGAACGGGACCTTAGCTTAGCACTGATAACTGAGCTACAGTCAAGTGATTCAAGATGTTGAAATAGTAAAGGTTTTTTGGGTTTTTTTACTAAACCCTAAAACAATTGGAAAGAATTTGAATTCTGTTTTTTAAATTCAAGAGATCATATTAAAATGAAAATACAAAGCCTATAAAGAGCTGTTTGATTTCATTCTTAAAATTCTTCAAAGAGAAGAATCAGACTTTCTACGTTTCATTCCTATGAAGCCCCACTTCTGTCACTTGGAGCTTGCCTGAGATTAGTTTGCTTTTTGTATCAGTAGAACATGATCACTGCTGGTTAATTTTAAGGCAGGCATGTTATTTAAAAAAAAAAAAAAAAAATCAATTTCCCTTTAATAAATTAAATTGTTAAGAGAAAAATTTTTTTATGTAGTTTGTTAGTGTAAGGCAATGTGCTATATATAGGTGAGATCTTCAAAAGAAGTTACTAGGAATTTCACAGTATAAGCGAGATTTGTAAAATACAAGCACTTATCTTGACTCTTAAGCATCTAGTTACTATTGTTATTGACCGATACAGCATCTAATTCAGATTGAATTGTAAAAAACCCATGCGAGTGTGTGTAATAGCATTTATTGGTCAAGTGCTTAGGAAGCTACTGCTATTGCATATTTTAAGTGATGCAGGTATTGCTGAAAACAAGTAAGCTTTGTAATAAAGAGTGAATAAAAATGACAAACTATGAAAATCAGGAACAAAGTAGACAGTATTTTAGTTAACATTTTCTTAATGTTTTTCTTTTTAAATAAAAGAAAAGAAAAAAGGGACTGGAATAGCATTTTCTCATTTCTAACAACTTGACTATTTTTTGCACTATATGTAATTTTCCTACAGAAGTCTATTTTTGAACCATATGGAAGGAAGATAAAAGAAATAATGAATTGAAAGAAAACGAAGCATTATCAGTATCAGGCTACTTAAATTTGGTGGTTTTGGCACATAATGTCTGTGCACATAGGAAGCCTAAGTTATGGTTACTCTGCAAATGAGAGTACGTTGTCTAATTGTAGTAAACCTATGCTGTTTGGCACAATGGCCCCAACAGGAATTGAACTTTGAACCTACTTCCTTCAGATCTTAACAACTGGACTACTGTGCTCACATGGAAAGAACTACTGTTGGTATTTAAATTATCTGGAACCTAAAACTTACAACAATAATAGATTAGATTGAAAACAGTACTCACACTGGTTGAAGATTATTTTTAGTCCAATAAATTGGAGATTCTTAACTCCGAAAAGGTAGCAGAATGAATTGCAGGAGAATTATTAAGAAGCAGTCTGAGTATTATTCTTGAGACTTTCAACCCCTTAAGTTAGAATTTCCAAAAACCCACCTTGTTACGTTATTTATTTTGATTTTATACATGGCATTCATGTCCATTTGCTGGTTGTACCAAAGTATGTGACACACAGCCAAGAAGCTTTTTGTCAAGTTGCATCAGATTCGCTTTAGTTCTGATAATTCTACTACTAATGCTAGGTTAAGTCACAAATGTGCAAGTTAAATTGAAAAGGTGCGAAAGTCTTTGGATAAAGGCCTTTTTTTTTTTTAAAGGCACCTAGTCTGTATGAATGTAGATATCTAATAAAATGTAAGCATGTCAGTTGGCTTTAATTTAGTTATGGCCCATCAGTTATCAAACCATTCAGTCAAAAGGTGAAAAATAATGTGTCCAGGTTTTTACAATGTTTTTTAATATATCTAACTTCTTATTGTTCTTTGTGTGTGTGTGTGTGTGTGTGTGTGTGTGCGTCCCTCTCTCTTTCCTCCCTCCCTCCCTCCCCAGACCAACCGCTGGGGGAATGTGGAATGGTATCATGACATAGAGAAGTATGAGCTGCGGTCTCGCATGGCAGCAACCACCCTTTTTATTCATTGGTGCAGTGAAAACTCCTCCATCAAACAAAAAGCCATCATATCTAGTCCAGTATGAATAAACCCTATCAAAACCATGAACTGTCTTTGCTCAAATTTTTAAAAGTGAATTTTGTTTGTATCTCTTTCTTTTTTAACACCAGCACTGCTGACTGAAGAAGTATTTGCTTGTTTATTGATTGTATTTTGGGCACAATGTCACACTTATTCATAGAGGTCTCAAATGGACTTGTGTAAATTGAGAGAATTTGAAAGGCAGGACAGGTTAAAACAATAAATACCAGAAAAATTATTTATTGTAAAGAACAAACATCATCTCTCAAAACAAAAAAAAATGAGAGCACAAAGAAATGATTTCATGATGTGAAAAAAATCCCTCTCCTAACAAAATAAACAATGGTTTTAGAGAATGTAATGACTCTAAGATAAAAGATTAAAGAAAGATGATGTGTCCTATTGGTCTACCCCCAAGGGAAGAATGAAATAACCCAGACAGCCATAGCGTGCTTGGTCCGATAGCACCAGCAGGAATCGAACCCACAGTCTTCAGCATGGGAGTCTGACACCTTACCAGCTAAGCCACCAAGCCTACAACTAGGATACCAATAACATGAAGTTTGGGAGAATTTTGAACCTTGTCCCTATTATTTATTTTCCCTTTAGCCCTTCTCCGACCCTTGTTTGTTGTGTGAATACATATAAAAGAACTCATGTGGAGGAATCTCCAAAGCTGTTCTATATATCAGAGTTCTACACTAATGCAATTCAAGAAGACACATTGCAGATTTATTTTCAAGAGTTTTTGTTTTTTCCTCCTGTGGGAATGTTAATGCAAGCAGCCGTGGTTTGACCAAAAAAAAAACCAACTGAGACTATGATCTTTTTCAAAAATTTGTTTTTATTCTACAGTTCGAGGAGTATATCATTATGAAACAGTTTGATCTTTTGTTCCCCTCTTTCATTTATAAATATTAAAATATCAACAATTTTCACGGATAACTCTATGGAAAATATTTCAATGCTAGGACACTGTTTGTTGTTTGTTTTAGGGCACCATGACACACAAGGGCCATAGAGGTGCCCAAGAGAAAAGTAAGATGATAGATTAGTGAAAAGAGCAGATAAATCTTGACCCTACCAGAGACATTTTCACAGAGAGATGATTTACAGGGGAGGGGGGGGGGATATCATCTCTCACAGATAATTGACAGAGGGATGATTTACACATGAAAAAATAAATATCATCTCCCACAAACAAGAGCAAACACACACACACAAAGGCACAACAGGCAGAGCCAAGATATCAAACAGAACACAAAACAGCAATGAATGTGTGTTTGTGTAAGAGAGTGCTGGAAAAAGCAAGATGATAGCTCTAAAAACAAGATAGAAGTTGACGAACCAAGGACAGTGGTGGGGAAAATGTCTTCATTGGCTGATTCATGAACACTGGGAGTTTTGTTTTTGCTGATGCCGCCCCTTTGGCTTTATAACCCAGAGATGAGACAACTGGGTGTAAATGGCCTGGGACCCTAGGACATTGTAGATCTACTTCTGTGTTGGTTGATGCTGAAGGGGCACCAGCTAAAGTAGCCTAAACAAAATTTTCTAAATTGTTTGGGGATCAGTTACTATAGAGATAATTACTTATCCACTTCTCATGCTATTTAAATAGGCTAAGCAAAATTAATTTTCAAATTATCAGGGTATATGCAAGTGTCTTTTTTATTGTATTTGAGACCAAACTTTTTATATGCATTTTCATACACAAGCAAACAAGACATGCGAATACACTTTCATACTCATATCCACATAGGAGAGAAATAGGCCGATATCACTCATAGTCCCCAAAGAAAGTTGACACAAAGAGGCTGAAAAAGGCTCAGTTTTCATGAATATTTTCCTCTCATAATTTCTTTTTTCAATAGCAGCAGTTACCTCCTTCCTGCTTAACACTAGTCAATGTAGGCAAAGATCTGAAGAAAAGAAATAAAAGTAAGGCACAACTATACCTTACACCTTTTTCTTCCTTAGATGCACTGGTTTATTTTTTATTGTCCATTTTCAAGCTCTTTTTCTCTTAGATTCTCCAAGCAGGCCTTTGTCCTCTTGATTGTCATCAGTGAAGAAAGCCTTTCTCAATGTTCAGATATTGAGAAGCTAACCTTGGTGTTTCTCTCTTCTTGAACTGGACTTGGTTTTTCCTCAAAAGGCTCCTGTTTCAAAAGCAAACAAAAAAAAGAAAAAATGAAAAGTCAAAAGTAAAGGGCTTTTCAAATATAATCTTACACTTCAGAGGGGTGGGAGGGAGAGGATGTCTTTGGCTCCTGTAAGAAACATGGAAGAAGAGGAAGTACGGGGGGGGGGGGGGGAGGGGGGGGTTTGACCAAATGTAATGTCAGATGAAAAGTCAGATATTAAATTCCCATTTATCTTCATTTCACTTCTACAAATATATTTGATCATTGGGAGCTCTCTTTTCTTTTATTTAACATCAAAATAAACTGGGTAATAATACATAGTAGTCTCTACTTAAATTGGAAGTGTCATTTCAACTTCAACCATGGCCTAAAAAAAAAAATACAGTAATTAAATTTGGCAACAGTAGAGACTGCCGCATCCTGAGGTAAAAAAAGGCTACAACAACAAGGTTGATTAAGGGGTTAAGGAATTGCATTAGATAGGGTACCTACAAGGCTGGTGCAATAGATTTTGAGAATTGAGGATGTGATTAACGTCGACGAGTTGAGGGGAAAAGAGGCACAGAAAAAAGAAGCTGCGGTTAAGTCTTGATTGACTTATTTTTTTTATTCGTAATCAGCTCATGGGGGTAAACCCTCACACTCACAACCTCTAGCCACCGTGAGTGACACTCTTCAAGTCACCATGAGCCTTACTCCTCCATCCACAATAAATAAACCCCTCTCCCCCAACCAATGCCCATAGCCCTACATCTCCAGCCTCAATGTCTGTAAAAGAAGAGCTGTCAGATGAAATGAAATAAAATTATAATCACATGAAATGATATACCCACTTAACAAAAACACCTCTAAACTATTAACCACAATTTTGTGATTTTGTGCATTTCATATCACTGTTTAATAAGTATGCAAACTTTTATTGCAATCAAGTCAACTGTATGAAGGATTTTGAAAGAAATGTCCGTCTGCGATCATACATACATTGCATTTTCAAAAAAACGACGCACCTAAAGTGATAAACTTTGAATTGAGTTTAAAATTATCTAATGGAATATTGAAAAATAGATGGCACTATATGAATTCAAATGTTCTGTAATGTTATGTTTAAAGGTATTTAAGCAAAGTATTCTAAAATTATAGAGTAGGCCTTTTTTAGATAGGCCTTGGAGTGAGAAGAAGCTTTTACTAGGGAATTGATCATTACAATTAAGAGGCATTGCCAACAATTGACAGAAAGAGAAATTTATTAATAAAAATGATTAAATGAATAATTAAAAGAGGTGAAAACAAAACACCATCAACAAAACTTCAAGAGAGAGGTTCAAACCTGACCATCAATGAGATAGCAAGCCAGGCCATTGACTACAACTACCACTACAACACTATTCTCATACTCATAGTAGCTTTGTCTCCAATGATAGTATACATCTATTCCTGCTATAAAGAGTAGATGTTAGTAGTCACCCATATAATAACCCCTGTTTTTTACCTTAACCTTTGGTCCTGAGCTAGCTGTCATCTTGCCTGCTATTTTCCTTGACTACCTGTTTTCTTACCTGTTGTATCTTTAGTTTTCTAAATAGGCGTATTTTGCTTGGTATTTATTCTTGTTTTGTTTTTTTCCGATCTATAGTATTTAATTTTTATTGGGAGCATATTGGCACCATCATCAGCTTGGTGTCACTTAGGTGTCAGTCTTGATTGTGGTAAGGGCATGGGTTTGATTCCTGCCCGGGGCAACAAAATCCACAATTGATGCCTGAACACTGTAAGGATTGTCATTGAGTGTCTTTTTCATTGTGACGAGGACACACCACACACACATCCCAGGGCATCATACAGCCGGTGTTAAGTGGGTTATGTGTTCTGCTAGTCTAAGCCCCTCTGCCTCCTCTCCATGTTCAAGTGTCTAGGTGTGATCAAGTCTCTTCCTTGCTTTCCCCTGGCATTTTGCTACATTCCTTACTTGATTCACACCAATGCATAGTGACCGAAGCTGGAAGTGTCTCAAGTAGAGTGAGAATAGTAATGATATAATGCCTTTGAATGAGCACTTTGCCAACACAAATCTCCCTCTATTCCCAACGTTTTGATAATGTAATGTCATTATTTCAGTCATCAAATGAAGAGTTAAAAAAAAAATGGAAAATGGAGGATTTTTCTATCTTTCGTCTATCAGAAGGTCTAGTTATTTCCACTTAAACATGGTGTTCCACTGTATTACAGGAGGGGGGGGGGGAAGAGGCAAATGTAAAAACAGTGTAAGAAGGGGGTGGGGTGTAAATAAGTAAATAAAAAAAGGAGTAAGATTGTACAACTTTTTTCTTTTTACAATAAGAATGGTTTTGCTTCATCCTTTCCCCAACTCCAATAATCATATTATTATTATTTAATATTTTAAAACTGACAAATTTTGATTTGGTGCCCCCACCAGTGAACAAAATCAATAGTTTTAAAGACTTCCTTACAACTTGACTTATCCCTCCCCCTTGTACACTTAAACCAATAATTTTAGCAACTCCCCTTCCATTGCCTCCTCCCTTCCCCCCCCCCCCCCCCCTGCCCTTTTCTTGACATTTTTATATACGAATCCGCTTATTTGAGTTACCTTTTTAAATGAGAAGAATAATTGATATATTGATGTACATATTTTAGTATCACTACAATTTTTGTGTGCCTAGAGCTCACTAATTGTAAGATTTTAGCACCATTGAAATGTGTTTATTATTAATTCAACATTCCTATTGTTAAAGTTCTTTTGGTCCTATGTGAATGTGTTAAAAGCCTTATCCCTATACTTGAGTCAGACATTGCATATTATTTCTAAATTTCTAAAAGGGAACAAATTGATAACAGTGATGGTCTACTAGTGGGATGCCAACTGTCACACAATTACAGAATGTTCAATGTGATCACTAATACCAAACTTGGTGAAAGGGAAATGAAATTGTTTAACATTGCTTTTAAAATCTCTTTAAATAAAAAGATTCTTTGTGGAACTATTATTTGCACTTTCAACTTCTATGGTACAGCTTACTGCCTTAACAACCCTTTGAGCTCTGTGCCTTGTCTCCTGAGTAGATGTCGCCAAGATACATCATGCATATCTTTATTATTTTAAACATGGTTAAACTTATTCTGAAGAAGATTTCCTAGAACCAATGTTTAAAGCTTTGTAAGGGAATTCCTTAACAATGTGATGTAATGAAGAATTATGTTTCATGTTAATGAACTTTTGCTTATAGCTCTATCCTGAATTAGGTTATTGAATAAAAGTAAACTGGGAATTTATCATATTTTTTCAGGGCTTCTTTGTCAACCAGAAATTCCAGCTCCAAGGGTTAAAGTATCCATTATCCCCCTGAACATTAAAAGGTGTTCAAAAAGATTGACAACACTTTTAATGATAACTACAAGTGTCATAGGGGCAGAAGTATTAAAAACTGAAGGACAGGTATTCACAAAGAAGAGAGCAATTTTCCCATTTAAACAGCCTTGACAGGGAAATAATATTATGTGAAAGTATACGTAACTTACTAACTAGTCATTGATCTTTCCTTTTATTGAGCATAAAAGGATAATTTGTTGCTCTTTTTCTTTTTTTTTTTTTAATCAACTACTTTTTTCAGAGGCTAAAATTGTGACTCATTTTATAACTGTGCTCTATTTTCACAACTACAGAATAGGTTATTGATACTTATTTTTTAAACATCAAACACTTGAATTGATAGCCCATTTAACTCATCCTAATTGTGATGGATCACATATTCAAAACCATTATACAAAAAATGGCCAAAATGTTAAAAAGATCAAACAACATGAAACCAAAATTTAGAAATAATTATGCACACCCCCTGCCCCCACCACAGCAGAGAAGAAAAAAAATATCTACAGATTTTAGCCCCTTCGCACTTGGAAACAGACCAAGGCATTTGAAAAGTTAGAATATCCTTTCAAAGTTTTGCAATGAACAATAGGAGGAAATTTCAAAGAGAAAATACAAAACATTACAAACAGTAAAAAAAAATTTAAATGTGAAAAGAAAATAAGGAGAAATTATCTGCCATTTGGATAGACATTTCCAATCTCACTGTGCAGCCTGTTGTATGTTTCATTACTACAAAGACTAAACAAAAACTCACTGAAATAGAAAAGAATAGAGAAAGGTTGTTAATGTAAATGTAGATATAAAGAAAAATATTAGATGATTGACCTGTAAATAATCCTCTAGAACAACAATACGATGAAGATCGATTCAAATAGCACTTCAGGTCAAACTTGTATGTGGTGAGGTTTCACTAATTGCAACTTTTTTACCCAGGGTTGACTTTTTCAAACAGACGTCAACAGGCGACAGAAAGTTCTCTGAGGTTTGGAGTTTCTATAAGAATTGTTTAGTGCAGGAGTTTCATATGAAAAGTAAGTCTTATTGGGTAACAACAAAAAACAACCCTGTCAGTCAGCCTTTCTCCTGCCATGTGAATGTTATCCTACATTTTGAGAAGAACAGATGAAACCTAATCATTTTTCCAGATAGATCGGTGAATTCATTCATTTTTTTTATTGCATTTTTACCAATATACTTGTGTGTAGACACAATATGCGCAGATAAAAGTCAAGTGTATGCAACTTATGATCCGAGAAAATGAGTCTGATCAGGCCAAACATGAATCTAAATGCCATTCTTTTTTTTTAATCTTTGAATTACTTTTTATATGGAACCTTTCCTTTCATAATATCATGTTTCCTACACTCAGACATTAACAAAATAATGAATAAAGGGAGCGCCTTTATATCTCATATATATGGCTTGAACCACAATCAAAACTTGCCCTTGTTACTTTTAAGCAAGTTTCACTTTTTTGTCAAGAGACCAAACAAAAAGCAAAATATTTTACAGATCATTTATCAATACTCCATGAAAGCATTTTTCTTTTCCTTTCAACAAAATTTCCCTTTGTAACCTTCTAATCTTATAAAGTATTCATCTGTCCCCGCACTCAATTCATTCTGTTCAAAAAGCACCTGTTGCTACAGTGTGTATGGAATCAGTATCTGTGTAAGTCAGTAAAAAGAGTTACCCTTGATTATCAAATAGAAGGGGTGGGAGGGAGAGGGTGGTGAAAGGGGTGTG
>JBCIKM010549947.1:10291-25047 GCA_039654465.1 Melibe viridis | reverse complement strand
AGAGAGAGTGAGGAAGAGACAAATAAGGATGGAACCAAGCATTGGGGAAAAAAAAAAAAAGAAACCTTTTTTTTTCACAACATTAAGTCATACGTGGCAGGTGCGAAAGGCTCCCTTAGCCTCCAATATTGTTTTCCAGTGAGAAATTTTGAGTTATAAGTGATTGTTCATAATACAGTCTAAGCATAGCTGAGAATGGACAGTCTTGAAAATTGCTGAAACTGAGGGCCAAAGGCACTTGATCCGACTGCTGAAGGTGGGAGGCCCTCTAAGGGTCTGGAGGCATGCTCCCCGGAAAATTTTGAAAATAATTCATCTAGGCATATTCTGGACTGTTTCTACCCTATTTGAGAACTAGTGGAAATTAGTTGCTATAAGTAAGGCAACAACTCAACCTCAAGACCAACACATGTTCTCAAATTTAAAAAAAAAAATGGTATTCATTCCTGCAGAACATCTGCATAATTCTGTCCAATAATACCAAGGTAATTTAAGAAAACAAATTGCTTAAGAAAAAAATAAAATAAATTTAAAAAATCAACATCTAGACGTAGTTTGACAGAATAAGCTATTATTACCTCCCTTTACACAAGTCAAGCATTGGGTGGAAAACCACCACTGTGAAAATTATTGCGTAGTGTCAGAAACAACGTATTAGAGGTGATAAAAAATAATAGAAATTCATTTTTTAAATTTCAAAATAAAGCTTAATTCCAACAAAACTAATTACAGGCAATTCATTTTTGTTTTTTACATCTCTAACATCAATAATAAATAATACCACACATGCATACATAAATACACACACACACACACACACACACACATTCACGAAGACACACACAAATATTTAATTTACATGGCATGACTTAGATTGTAAGACTAAAGTGTAAAAATGGACAAAGGATGAGCCACTGACAAACACATTACAAAAAAAGTATATTTTGCTGTATAACAGATAAATATTGCAAAATAGTGGGACTAGCAGTTTTAAAATACCGAACCGACCAATTTGACCTATTCTGTCAAAGTTCACTGAACGAAAAAATCTTAGAGACTCAAAAAATACAATATCTAACCATAAGAATCTGATTTGGGATCAGTTTTTTCACTGAAAGCTGTGTTTGAAGGTTGTGGCGCTAGATTATGCTTAACATCGCAACCCGATAGCAACTGACTTCACTTACTGAGATGAACAATCAGTCCAGACTGGAGAGTGGTAAATCATGAAAATATTCTACGATAAAGTAGAAATTGTAGCTACAAAACGGTTTTGATAGGAGTTCTTGGGTAGATAAGTTGAAAAGAACGATGCAGTGATTTTCAAAATGGCCACTTTCTGATGTTTGTGTTAGGGGAGGTAATAAAAACATTTTAGTGCAAATCACTTTTTAAAGGTGTTTTTTAGTTTTCTTGAAGATTTTGTATTGTTTTAAAAGTTAAATTCAACTCAATTTAATTCCCTTTTCATCTTTCGGTAAGTTTAATGTAGGTGAAATGCAAATCTAATAAAATAAGTAATTTTCTATATTCATGACAGGTAACTCTTAAGATTGAGTTCTAGTCTGTCTTCCCAAGTGTTTTCCACATACTTTTAAACTCTGTTTTTGACCACGCAAACTTCATTTGGTGGAACCTGCCATAATGCCAAATATAAACAAGAAGATAAAAAAATGAGACCAGTTTAATACACACACACCTGCATTTGACCAAATCTGTAGTAAGACAGCTTGTACATGAGACAATTCAACAAGGTCTGGGAGCCTGCGGCGTCCACCCTGAACTCTCCCTGGGGGGTGAAATAATCTGCCTCCTGTACAGGGGAACAAGACACAACAGATTACAAAATACTTCAGAGACACAATTCCAGAAATTGTTCGTTTTTCAAATGAAAAATTTCATTGGAACAAAGACTAAAATAAAATGTACATTAGTTTTCTCTCCTCTTACAGTATCTTCAACAATTGCTCTCTAGTAAATAAACAAGTAACAAAAGGTCATACTTGCTACATTTTTTTTTAAATTCTAAAACACAGTAATCTCATATTAACAATGTATGTTTTGAAATGATTTTTCTTCCCCAAATTTCGAACTCTTTGAGTGTAAGTCAGCTCATACCCAAAATCACAGAATCTTACAGATAGAAAATAGTACCTTTATGTCCTTAGGATGTTCCCCTTCTGCAATACGGACCATCCACAAAAACTTGTTGATGTCGTCTCCAGAGTAGCCAATAACACCTCCAAAGATGACCAAGACATAGTTGACGTCCAAAGATCGCATGATTTCATAAGCAGCGGATTCATTGGAGGACATCGCTTTGCCCACCTGAGGACAAAGGACCATATCAACACTTTTACACCTTAAGAAGTACAAACATCATTTATTGGTTAACAACTTGAAATATGGAGCTATTTCCAAAACCGTACTCAATTAACAAAATAAATGAATGAAATAGGGCTTAAATTAATTTAGGCAACACAAAATATGAAAAACAAGAGAACTTCTTGCTTTCTTTATCTTTACATTTAGTACCTTTTGGTGTAAGGTTTAATTGCTGTGCACAAACTTTCACCACTGATCTCTAGCTTGGTTTTTCATTTTTGTATCTGGCGGATTCCACAGAGTAGATCGTGCTATCTATTTTGATCCGAAATTGGGCAAATTTCAAATTTAATTAAATGGGGCAAATGTGGTATCATTTTGAAGGGTATGAAAAGCCCTTTCAAGAAATGTAATTATTTTGAACACGAGCCTCCCCAATATCTGTTAAAAGCCAAAAGAGTTACTGCCCCTGTTTTTATTAGTAAAGAACCTATTATTTTGTTTTCCTTTAATTTTCATCCTTTTACTCATGAAAAATTAAATTTTATGTTAGGAATGTTTTGATTGAAGATTATTTGAAGAAAATAGTTACTGTATTCCACATTGAAAAATTTTGTTTTTGCATATTAACTCAAAGAATGAGATTGGCATTTTTATTTAACAATCAAGTTTTTTTTTTATGCCAGAAACGATGTTAAATGTCAAAATAAGATTGATAATTGTTTTTCCAACAATAAATAATTAGATTGAATAAATCTAGGTCATACAATATTAATATCTTCCCTGTACCGGAAACATTGCATTTGTTTACATACACAAAATTGAGGCAGATTCACAGCAGATTGTGCCATTTTGGGCCGAAAATATTCTAAATTCAAACTGACTCCAAATGATTGAATGGTGTATCGTTTTGAAGAGTAATAAAATCCTTTCAAGGAAATATAGAGTCCGTTATCTCATTACAAACGAAAGACTGCTCACCCATCTTAAGGGTCGTCAAAACCTACTTCTCTTGTTTTGACAATATTTTCTGTCTTTTAACTCCATATGAAAGTGTTAACTTATTAGCTCATGTTATCTGTCAATTGATTAGCAAAATAATGTTTTAAAAAATGCATTTATGCGATTTTAATATAATTTTATTTCAACTAAAGAAGGCTTTGTAATGATGTATCTTGGCAAGTATAACTTCATGTCCTAAATGTTTGCCTTGAAATTCACAAGCATTTTTTTGTTTATGTAAACAGAGCAAAAACTGCAACACTTATAACTTCAGTATTCTGATTGTCTAATAATGCGGTTTATGATAATTTTTGGTAAGATTTTTGGGAAAGCATAGAGGGGCTACACACAGGGCAAAATCAGAAGGTTGTTATAAAACCCTCCCCAAATAGCTATGTATTTGCACATATACGTACCTGATTCTAGACTGGACTATGAAGTATGAAGATGTGATGCAGCTATTTCATTTGCATTTTCCGGCTACAAATTCAAAGCAATTATTTTTTAGTAAGTTTAGTTTTAGTCGCTCATGTAGTGTAGTCATGTTGGGTACAAGTCTCAACATTTGCAAACATAAAAGCCAAGTTATCCTAAACTATGGACTACTGTTCAAGTTTTCAGACTTCTTCATTTTTCACTGACAATCTAGTGCTTACAACAATAGAAAAAGGAAGAAAATTACGGGACCCTCTTATCAGGAGAAATTATTAGCAATCCAGGCTCGATGGAATTCCCTAAAGAGAAAGTGGCACCAAAAGTTCACTATGCTGACCACTCGACTTCTTTGTCTTTCACTTTCTTGAACGGTCGCAAAGTCTATTTTCTTTGCTGGATCAAAATATAGTGATGTTACTGAACATGGTGAAGTTAAAATAGTTAATGTTGTCTTATATTTACGTCAAGATCGATGGAAACTTTTAAAAGAATCAACACTGACTGTCTTCTGCTAGCCACCACCCTCCGACACATTCAGGTTATAAATAGGATGACATAAGAGATTGTGAGCAAGCTTAAAGCTTAATATCATGTCGTCTGTTTTTTCCCCATCATTTTCATCCACAAATATGCAACAAGATACATCAGTCATATTTCATGTAGGCCTTTTTTCAAGTCTGTATTAATGAAAAATGTGATCTAGACTTTGCGCTTCGGCAATCTGACTGGACGGAACAATCGCCTGTATTTTTGCGTTCTTTCCCATATGACATCATAGGAATGTGTGGTAAATATTATATCCTATTTTCTGATTGGTCAGTATCCGCCGACTCTCTTTCGGCAGTCTCCGGGACCCTGCGTGGTCACTAAGAGGGAACATTGAGCAACTTTTCCACTTCGGCTTCAACCAAGTCTCTTGGCTTTAAATCACAGCAATCACATGAATAAAAAAAAAAACCCCAAAGAAACAGATAAGTTCAGTTTTATAAAGCTAACTTGAACAGGAGTGAATTTTCTCACACGAAATTTACTCCCGTTGACTACCAATACTTTGAACCATTCGTGAACCGTCCGCAACACGTTTGTTGACATCGACAGGTTCGAAGTTCTCAAAATCGTGCCACAGATTATTTTTCCAAAATCCTCGTAAGATAATCAGTAATATGTATTGAAATGGTTATTACGTGAAAAATATTAACAAAATTAATAAGTTTGCAACACTTTCAATGGCATCAGACGTGAGGGGGAAGAAAATATTCATTAAGAAATCGGAGGTTCGATGTAAATTTTGTCGTGCCACACGGCAGCTACACTTTTCGGCTCAATTTTTCAAAATATTCTATAAAATTTATTGGGTTATTTATCCATCTTGGAGAATGAGAATGGAATAAATTTTCATTTAAAGAGGAATTCTGACATTTTTTGTGTGTTAATGTGTGTTTTAATTCAGTTGCACTTGGGGAACTAACTTCGTGCCACAGGGATCGAAAAGTTGTCTTTTTTCAAAGAGTGAGAAAAAAAAAGTCTGCGAAGAAAAATTAATGAAACCGCATCCCGTTGAATTTCAAGACTCCCTCTTCCAATCAAAAACATTTTGATCAGTCAATCAAAGCTTAAACATTGAATTTTACACATTTTTATCGCACTAGTTACTCTGAGTAGATGAGTGTGATGTCTAATTGGTGACATCGAACCACTTTGGAATGATAGAAAACATGAGAGAATGAACAAATCTCAAAATTCTTGCTTTTGTAGTTTCTTTATATGATTTAAAACAAGAACCATTCACAAAAACTCCAGGCAAATGAAAATTAAGAGAAAAAAATCATTTCAAAGACTTTTTATGCTCAGGCCCCCTCTTCTGTGAAATCCGCCATCTACAAAATTACAACCTTTCCTTTCCACTATGTCTGAGATTGTTTCTAGCCACAATTTCTTTGGTTTATCTCCCACAGTTGGTTCTTCTCTATTCTAAATGCAAGGCTTTCTGTTTTAACTTCCTCTCTAACTCTTGTGTTTCTTATATTATCTCTCTTTGTCTATTGATTGTCTTAGAAATTTCATTTCACTTGCCAGCAACTAGCAATAACCATGAAAAATTAAATTTTTGAGAAATCTGTTTGAAACAGGACTCAACCGATAGATCTCATCACCCTAATTATTATGGTTTTTGAATGATCAAAATATATTCATAAATAAAAAAGTTACAAATTTTTTTGTGATTAAATTTAGGGTATACTTCCAAAGAGGAAAAAAACTCCGAAAGTTGGGACAATCGACGGTAAGTTTTCAGGGGATTTCTATCAATACTCAAACGAATCATGCTATTTTCGTGAACTATAGCTCCTTTGAGTAATTTTTTATGCAGAATCCAATTAAGAAGGCAAAAATTAGATATCTCTTTTAGATTTTCCGTAAATTTGAGAGATCCTCGTTTTATGCAAGATCGAACGTCTCAAAACAAACCAGAGAATGAGTAAAATGGACGATTGAACTACAGTAAAACCAGTAGGGGGCATGCATGGATAACAAAAAGATCAAATTTGCTCCAGTCGTCCTATTTTATGATGCATAAATTAAAAAATATAACTATCTATCCTTTCAACAATGATTGGCAATGATATTTGATATAAATTCAATAAAATATTATTAAACATCAAGCAAAACAACTCGTAATGTCTTGTTTTCACCCCCGAACGGTGTAGTAGAAATATGAAGAGTCGAAACTAAGACTGACCCGCTGCATGCCCTGATGACGAGTAACAAATCAAAACCATTAGAATACTGTTCGCACGCTCTCACTCGCGCCACGCGAGGCCATTGACTGCTGCCTCCGAAGCTGATGGAGAATGGCGAAACCCAAACAAGTCGATTTTCTTACGATTTGAGTGAATTTTTTCATTGATACGAGAAATCTATTTAACAAAGAAACTTGAAATTTCACACAGCGAGACAAATTAGGCTGGTTTATCCTCTTGTGACCGTACAACCAGAAACTCCTCTTAGTTCGACTTACATCTTAAAATATAGGAAATAAACGAAGTTTTAGACCATTTCTATATATTGTAGAGAACTGTACGTTTTTTCTTATTGGTTGGCAAATTTCATTGACCTATGGCGAAAGGAATCCCCGTAATGAATTTTTGAAAATGGGAACTTCGGTTTTTTTCTGACCACAAAAACAACCATCTCCGGGCCTGACTTCCAACCCACCTGTGGTCGTTGCTACAGCAACCTACTTTTATCTTTGTTATCTATTTAAGTTCCATGTTTCACTTCCAAAGATTAGAGTTGGGCAGTAGATAAAACTCAATATTGATATTTCGGTTTTTGTAGTTAATTCTCTTTTCCCTCTGAAAGCTTGCCCAAGCTGGCTATACACACTAGTTGATTTTGCAATTCTTTGGTAAGACTAAAATTTGATGATACAAGAAGTACCCATTGCAGCCTGACATCTGCATATAACAGACCACTACCCTATACAATAGACAAATAGGTTCACCACCAACCACTTGATCTCTCCCCTCCCCCCCCTGTTGTATCAACGACAACAGCGCTTGCCTCCTGCTCCACCGACATCTCCCCCTCCCCAAGTCGTGTCGTCTCTCTCTTTCTTATTCGTGTGTGCGTGAGTCATGTCTTGCAGTGAATTTAAATGGCCGCTAGGCTAAATTCAATGTCTCTAGGCCCTACTAAAATGGAAAATGTTGATTACTGAAGTTATCCCAATCTTAATTAATATACAATTTTCACATAAACATTTCTCGGAGTAAGAGCTTTGATTCGACATCTGGGCAGAGGTTTTCGGTTACACACAGACCCACAGACAGACAGACAGACAGTCGGAAAATTTATAATAGATTATGACTCCTAGATATTTGTAGCTATCCAGTTGTTCAAGTCTTTGTTTATATCAATTCTGTATTTTTGGGGCTCTCTGCTGACATAGTTTTAGTTTTCTATACATTTATTTTGCGTCCTCTCTTTTTGAATTCTCTATTTAGGATACTGACGTTATACTGTAAATCTTGTTGTGTTTTACCATAAACCACCAAGTCGTCTGCAAAATCAAACATTTTAAGATGAACTGGTTAAATTTCCACATTCCTACGCTTAGTGATCTCATTCCTTTGCACTTTTTTAAAAACCGAATTCATAAGTATTATAAATAGGAGTTGGCTGATAATACAGCCTTGTCTAAAAAGAAGAGAACTTACCAAAGCTATATGACTGTTATTCCATGTATTATTGTCAACTAATGTTGTTCTGTTTCCCATTCCTGCAATTTGATAGCCATAATCCCACCAGGACATTACTGTGGCCTTGTCATCTGTATTCTGGCGCAGCCAATAGTACGCTTCTCGAAAATCATCAAGAATATTTCGGCTCCTACAGAAAAACAGTTAAAATAATTAACTTGACCAACATTAATATTCAAAAGCCACAATTTTGAAATACAGTGAATCAAAAATACTTTGAATATGAGATTTGAAAAAAAAAAAAAAAAAAAAACCCCAACAAATTGCTTTGTTAACAATCGAAGTCAGTTCCAAAAGCTATTATCATAATTTCCATCTTTAATCATCAATCACATCAAAAATAAATAATTTCTCCTAATAACCACCTACCCTCACCCCCACCTTCCGCAGCAAAAATGACAAAACCTTGAAGTGAAGAAACAAATATCACTGACCCTCCTTGGCCATAAGAGGCCAAGACTATGCTGGGAGAGGAGTAAGCACTGCTGGTGACCCAAGTGCAGTGGACGGCAAACAGCATCAGCAACATCAGCAAGGCAACCACAATGATACTGCGCACATTGATACCCAGCCCTTCCTCTTCTTTGGATTTGTCATCTCGAATCTTTTTCTTGTTGCCCACCTACAGGGTTACATTAAAAAAAAAAGAGAGAGAGAGAGAGAGAGAGAGAGAAAAGACAAGATAAACAATGAATAGGCAATCACTTGTTGCACCATACAAGAAATGAATCGATAAAAAAAATGAAAAGAAAGGAAAACAAAACAACAACAAAAACAATCAGCTGCACTCAAATGACCATCCCAAGAAAGGCCTGCTCACACCTTAGACTTTCACAAGAGAAAAAATAGGCCTTGGTGATTTGTGTAAAACACACCACAGGATGGTTATAGGGGTTTGAGAGTTACTTCTAAATAACTTTGGAAAAACAGTGACAAAAGAATGGATGGTTAAAATCGTCCTTGAAGAAAACAGACAACAGCCTGAAATGTTATCAATGCAGCTTATAACAGGGTGGCCAGGCAAATTAGCTCATGAAAGTTACAACCTTAGTACAAAATTTCATACCACCATAATTTCATTTTAATGTCAGGGATGGAACCAGTCACTGAAAAAATACACCTGAACTCTTCCCCCCCCCCCTCCCTCACCCGCACCATTAATAAATACTCTGCAGACTGCCTCCCCCCAATTAAGGCGTAAAAAACAAACAACTGCCCCATGACACATGTTAGTTTGTGATTTATCATTTGATTTACAATATACCTTATGCATAGCGGCCAACTTTTCAGAAAGCGAAAACAAAACACCAAGAAGTGATTCAGTCACTTTGACTGAAAACATCGCCCAAATGAGCCCTTCAAGTTTAGAAGTTATTCCCTTTCCCAATTCCTTTCTTCATACAATCTGCAGGGAATAAAGCTTCATGTTTATCCACTGCTCACTGAAAAAACAATGAGGAAGTTGATATGAAACAGTTGCCATTTTTACCAATCCCCTCCCCCCGCCCCCAAAAAGGGAAAAAAAAAGAACAGAAAGAAAGAAAGAAAAAAGCCTAAAAGAAATAAAATAGCAGAATAAAACAATCCTCAATAAAGAAAATTGGCTCAAAATCCTTTTCAAAATAAAATTTAAGTTATCTAAATAAACACCAACATGCTTGGCCCATACTTGATTTCATAAAAAGAAAAAGAATTATGATGAAACAAACAAAAAACAGCAATATTGGTAAAAGAACAATCTCCCTCCCTCCCTCCCCCCTCAAAAAAGGGGGGATACAACAAACAAACAAAGAAATCCACAAAAACTTAAAATATAACATGAATTTATATGGACCAACGGTCATACCACTATGAAGCTAGAGCACAATGGATATTGACATCAGTCCAAGTTTCCCCGTCTCAGTCCACACATTAACGAAGAAACACGCGATAACTAGAAAGCTGTGAGTAAGATGGCTTTTAACTTGCTGATATGTATTAAGTATAATTAAGTCTGTTATTAACATTCAGCCATTTCGATCTTGAAGCTTTGCAAAATGGCAATGATGACCACAAAACAGTCTGATTTGACAGCATAGTTTCGGGTTTATTATCGGTCTGTTTATTATTGCCGGAAGAGTTGTATGATAGTAAATAAATACGTTTACAGTTTTCACCTGTAAAAGAGTTTCGATTGTTTCTCCATGGGATACTCACCTCAAGGTCCATGATCAGTAGGCAAAATGGTATTCAGTACCCGATTATAGGTTCTTTGACTACTGAGTACCGCCCAGCAAACTCATGGAAACCCAAACACCTGTTCGAAACATTTCTCGATACCCAACAAGTACAAAGTCTATTACTTGCCCGTACTGATGTGTTGTAACAATACCGTGCACCGACTCTCTATGTATTTAAAGCCGTAAAGTTCCGGACGCTGTCTAATTTTTTTCTTCTTTTCTTTAAAATAATAATAAAAAAAAATAATTCATGAAACAAAGTGCCCGATGGGTCAAATCAAAACAGTTAAGATTTTATCATGACGTTTGGCCGCTATGCTTATGAATGGTATAAAATGGAAGTGCCGAAGGCGGGAGGCCCTCTAGGGGGGTCCAGGGGCATTCACTTCAACCAACAGAGGTTGCGATCATTAATTAAATTGAACTGCTTTCATCGCCAGTGTCAAACAATAAGTTGACCAAGTACATTTGCGATACCATCCTCTACTGCCCCAGATGGAACCACCGGTAAAGCTAAAGCAATGGAATGCCGGATCACAAAAATTTGAAGAGACAGAAATCCGTCCCGGCGCATTTTTCTGGATTTTATTCTCTGATTTTTCGGGCTGGAAAAAAACAAAACGGAGCAGGTTCCATCCCTGTAATGTCTGTCCCCCCCACTCCCCCCAAGTTAGATTAACAAGTGGGCATTTAAAATCACAGCTTCAGAGATAAATCATACAAAGGGAATGCAGTGCCAGACCCAAACAGGCATGCTTCCCCCGGAATGTTTTTTTATTAATTAGATGCTAAACCATGTACTTTTCAGCAATTTTAAGCCTTATAACAAGTAAGCAGGTCAGCTCTGTTGCAAATAAAATGTCAGAAATGGTATCATTGACATTATAAAATAATAATAATAAAGATAACCAACGTTGCTAGAAGTTACACAAGCAGCAGATTCCTCCCCCACCTCCAAGGAGAAATAAAAAACATATTGCCCTAAGACACAATTATTTTGACACATATTAATTTGTGACTTTATCATTAAATTGACTTACCATACACCCATTTCATGACCCAGAATGGACAGTCTTTATATAGACTGGAACCAAGTGCTGAAGGCACTCGATCCGACCGCCAAAGAATAAAGGTAAAAAGTTGATTGTAAGCAGAGTGATATGAGCGTGGGACGGGAAATGACAAATTCAGATGAAAAGAAGTGACAGGTAGAAAACTTCATGAGCTGAACTGCAATGAAGTGTTTATTTTTGGACGGAAAGTAGTCAACTGACTGAAGTCTGGATTACCAGAACTTACAAATTGGGAGCTTTTGAACTAATTAAAATTTGAGAAAGAAATTCCCTTTCAGGCACCAACTATTTACTGGACTAGCCTGGTCAATTCTCTTTCCTTCAAACTCTCGGTTGAGCCAAGCAAATCACCATGTTTATGAAGGAAAATGTCAAAATAAGATCTCTCTGAAGAAAATATCTTCACTGGTAGCCAAATTGAAATTGATAAAAAACGCAACTTGAAGAGAAGAGGGTTCTAGATTGTATCAATCACACACTTTTGATCGTAAAGGTAGCAGGCAATGTTTGGTGAAAATGCTGTTCAGTTAAAAAATGACAGTTTAATCTACTAAAAAGTTACCAAATATATTAGTATTAGTATCAAGGACCATGATTTTCTACAACCTTGTTCCTAATGGGGATTCAGTGCCCAACATGAAGTTTTGATAGTGAGCTGAATACATTGATACAGCCAAAATGACAGCAAATTCGAGTTTGTGATTTTATTGATTGTCTTTTCTTCATATTAAACAAATTTGTGTGTTCACTCAGCAAACATTCGCTTACAGAAGAGACCATCACTCTTGTTTGCAAAGATCTTTACATCATCAGAGAACAAAAAAAATGATAACAGCTCAATTTCTGGAATGATTCTTTTAATCTAAAATTAATCATAGTTGAGAAGAAATATCAATTATTATCACATATCGAATACACCCGTCAAGTTATGACATTTCAATACCTTATACCTCGTATTTGAATACATTTCCTTCACATTTTTAACCGACAGATCTTAATACACTTTTTTCATTTTTCCTCGCAATGATGGCTATTTCAGACCAATTTCCGAATTTCTGACCTCAGTTACAATTTCCTACCAATTTCTAACTTGCCTGGGCAACCTGTTTAAGCTCACTAATCTTTTTTTTAAAAAAAAAAGAAAGAAAAAAGCACCTTGGAATGTTAGGGACGATATAAGCGTTGCGGGCAGTTCTTGTACTTTAAAAAACAAAAACATTCGAACTCCAACTAGAACACTAAAAAAAAAGCCTTTTATTTATATCTTCCTATATATTTTCACTTCCCTCTCAAACATGGAAAGATAGGAGGAAATATTATTGTTCTGTCAATACATCCTTTGCCTCCAAACTAAAAAAAAAACAAAAAAAAACCACCAAACAATACAGGTATATTAAACCAAAGAGAGTCACCTTGTCATACAATCTATCATTCTTCTTTTCCCCGTTTTCATCAACATTCTTTTGACTTTGTTTAGGCGAGTCATCTTTCAGGTAGATTTCAAAAGTCTTGGAGAAAGCGATAGCAGCCAGGACACACACTACAGGTGTCAGGGTCAGCATGAGACGGACCATCACACCCGCAAAGTAACTGGCAAAAATGGCGTACAGCACCACTGAAAAATAAAAAATAAAAAAAATAATGCTCAACAAAAAAACTTGTGCGAATCATCTTTCACACTAATGATTAAATCCAATCTCTTTCTTTCAACTTGTTGACTGTTCCCACAGTCATCCCTAGATGCAACTACTAGTCTTAGACAACAAAGAGTCCCGAACAATTTTTCTACACCATCATCTTTGAAAACCTGTAACAATAAACACTAAACAATAAATAATAAAAGAAATATGATTGATAATATTGATATAACATCTAAATACCTATGCCAATATCATGCTCAATCCCAGCTGCATTAAATGAACATTTACAGAACCACAAGTCCACAAAGTTGTGGATGATAATTTGAGTTCATTAAGAATACATTCATTTTGGATGTCCTTGTAAGGACAAGCCAAGGCAAATTTCTGTCTTTGCAAGCCAAGACATTCACATATCATGCTAGCCATCAATTTTCGGGCATGACAAAAGCATAGCAATACTTGAAAGCAATCTTTGAGCAAACACAAGTGATAAAGTTCATCAGGCACTTTAAAACTAGTCTCAAATAAGTTTTAAATTATAAATAATTGTATTTAATACCATTTACATATGTCTGTCTCTGGTAAAAATATTGAACTAGTTTGTAAGCGTAAAGCTTAAGTCCCTGGTAGTGATAGTACCACTGCCTTTTAATGACCTCTGATGCCAAGTCCTCGGATCAAGCTTAAAAATATCGCCAGTGTCTGATGCTAACCGTGGAAGTGCCAAATTAGGTCAAAGACGTTTTTTAGTCTGAAAATAATCTCCACATAATTTCCAACCCCCCATGCAAGAAAATTTGGCTCGAAAAAATCATGTGATATGACATCGCACAACACATTTGCTTCAAATGCAGATGCTCTTACTGAATATCCAACACTTAGACAGGAAATTTATCCCAAAAGTTAAGAACTGTGTTGTATGATATTTAGAAAAAGAGGTTTCAAAGATAATAGAAATCTCAACAATATGGGCAAGCAATGAAATTAAATTCCATAAAGAAGATGCATAAACACTTATTGTTACAATTATGTCAGTTATAACTGTTCATGCACAGTTCAGGTTTTTTACCACAATTATGTCAGTTATAACTGTTCATGCACAGTTCAGGTTTTTCACGTTTTTCTTGAGTGACATTTTCACGCACTTGTACAGTTAGCATCAGAGAATGACATTATATATATTATATATATCCACAACATCTCTTTTCATTCAAATATTATGTAAAAGAAAACATGCCTCTTCTTTCCTTTTTAATTTATGACAGAGTACCCAAAGCAGAACAACCCAACAGAACTCACCAAAAACACGCTCGTCATTGATGTTTTTGATGCAGTACCATGCCCCCACAGGGAAGGCACACACGAGAATATGCAGGTCAAAGAAGAATGAGACCCAGGTTGTGGGTTGATGCTCCGACACAGAGGCAATGATGGGGATGTGGATCTTGGCATAGCCAGTGTCCCACAGAGAGTAAAAACGCCCACTCCAAGGTGCGATGTAACCTAAAGTAGTAAGAATAGGTAACAAAAGCACTTTCAGAAATAAAAAGTGTAATTAAGATGAGATAAGATAAGATAATCTTTATTAATCCGTCAATTGGAAATTTTATGAAAAACAATGTGCTGCGATATTCAAACAATACCTTACGAGGAGAGGTCAAAATAAAATAAAACTTAAAAAAAATAAAGACCTTTTGTATTATAATACAAGCATAAAAAGGGGATGACATTCACTGACCACAAGAACACATATGTTATAGTTATATATTGTACATACATGTAAAAAACAAAAAAAAAAGAAGG
>JBCIKM010549947.1:0-10281 GCA_039654465.1 Melibe viridis | reverse complement strand
TAGAGTTGGAGGTTGTAAAGAAGGGGAAAAAAAAAAAAACAACCACCCCCCCCCCCCCCCCCAAAAAAAAAAAACCAACAAAAAAACAAAAACAAAAACAACAAAAAACAATAAACAAACAAACACACACATAGCTTACATACATACAATGGAATTGTGTACCGTACCAATTATGCTCATAGGAATGTAAACTGATAGTTTTACAAAAAAGGGTACAAAGGAATTGAAATATCTTTCTCTCTTTGTCCTCATATGAATAAGTCTGTTGCTTCAGCAAGATTTATTTAAAAAAAGAGGGGATGGGACTCATCTCTCATGATTTTGGTCAGTTTGATGTTACATGCTATTTTGAAGAGGCAGTCCAATGATTTTCTCCAAACAATTTAAAAGCATGTTTAATTAACCTATTCAATTTCTTTGTCTCAGATTTCATTATGTTTCCATACCAAGCTGTAATACAGAAAGTTATAGTACTTAGGATGCATGAAGTATAAAACATGGAGAATTTTCTTTTCAATATCCAGGCTGTTCAAAATTCTCATAAAATGTAATTTTGCATTTGCCTGTTTTATTATTTTGAATTCAATATAATAAAAAAAAAAAAAAAAAAAAAAAAAAAAAAGGTAATGACAATTTTACTATTCGGCCCATTTAAAATGGTTTGTTGTTCAACTTCTACTGTCAAACCACTTTTTCTTTATATAAACTGCATCAAATCATTGCAAATGGACACAAAATACAATGACACTTGTCTCCTTGTCCTGAAAAGATCTCAAAATGAAAATTGAGCAAAGTAGAGGAAAAGGCAGATCAGTGAAAATTTCAAAAAGCAAGCAGAACTTTAGAAATTATGCTCAAAAAGTGCATTATTGTTTCAGACTTTCCAAACCAAAATTTGGCTCAGAGTAATTTCAGACACAAGTCACAGAAATTTCAAAGCTCAAAGAATAATTTGCATGTACGATGGGGAGATGGGGGAGGAGAGATAACATCTACGAAAATAAAGCTTGAATTACTTCAGATAGCATCAATCAACAAACATCCTTCAAAGGGGAAAAGGAGGTTCTTTTTCTTGCTAAGTATTATCTAACTCCCCTTCAAAGTTGCCATGTGTATTTGCTGGGTGAGAGGGGGTGTTCCTCACAAGAGAAAATTGTCAAAAATTGAAATAAAATAGAGCTTTTTGTGAGCACTCAAGGTTATCTTAAAATACCTATCAGGTCTTCAAAATACCAAAGAGAGAAAAATGAGAAATGGGGATAGGGAGGGATGAGGCAGAAGGAGTATCAAAATGAAAGCAGGGCTTGGAAAGAAAGAGTTTACAATAGACGAGAGACAGGGAGGGATAAAAAGCGAGGAAAAAGAATTGCCAACTGATATACTGTGTGAAACATATATATATATATATATATATGTATATATATATATTTTTTTTTAAACTCACTACCTTTAGTCCAACCACCCCTCTTCCAAGCATAAAACATTTTTTTGACGAGAAGTCAGTACTAACTGTGATATCGACCCAAAACACAGTATTCCCACAAAAATAAACACTTTGGTTGACAGTTTCTGTTACGATAACACGTATAAGAAGAAGAAAGAAAGAAAGAAAGAAAAAATGCAAGGCTGGTAGGAAAAGGAAACTGCCTTTACTTTAAATCTTTGGATTTCTGAGAGCACATGTGTGCAAAGCGGGAGCGGTCATCATTAATCACGAATTTGGAGGAAAATTAGATATTCTGTCTAGCCTGCAACCCAAACGACAGAGTGTGGATGAAATAACGCAATGCACAACCAGAAGTAAACAACCCATTATTGGTTACTAGTGCTGGTTCCAGATTGGTTGATCAACAATTTCACTAGTTTCGTGTCCTTTTACATTCAACACTGCGCTGTCAGCGCTTCTCACAAGACTAGACCTGTACAAATCGAGCATAATGAGCACACATCATTTTCAATAGGTTAACAGTCTCAGATGCACAATATTTTGATTTTACAAATTATCGCTTTAAATGTGACCCTGACGTCAATTATAGACAGCTTGATTTTAAAATCGGTATTCACGCTCAATTGGCATAGGAATCACTTTTATGGGAAAAAAATGGACGATTGACCAGGATAATGCCAATAAAATCAGTTTAAGTGGCAGGTATGTGAGGAAAAGTTTTAGGAAAGGAGGGAATGATAAAGAGGGAGAACAAATAGGAGGGGGCCAAGAAAGAGGAAAAGGAATGTAGGCAGTAGTGGAGACATTGATAATTGCTGGTTTTAATGGAAAAGTATGACTAGGACTAGGACTTCAACAGACCTTTAGATCATAGCATAATCATAACCAACACAGCAATGCTAAAATTAATACAGGATCTACAAGTATGAGTAGAATGTTGCACTAAGGTAAGGTAAGGGCTAGCAAAAGATAGTGAAGGTGAGATAACAGGCAAGCTAAAAATGTTCCACTAACTTGTATCTTTTAGCTACCCTGTTTTATCCTACACATTGTGCTAATCTGTGCAAACGTTATTATATTGATTTAGTAAAGATTGTATTATTGACATAATAAGCTTTGGTATCTCGACGTAATCAAAAGAAAGTTTTTCTTAAAGCTTGAAAGTTACCCATGGTCACAAAAAAGCTTCCACTTAACCAAACAGTATTTTTTTGACACCCGCCCGTAACCAGTAATATTTAGCTCCATAATATTGGCATGTCTGTGAATGGAATATTATAAAAATCAGTATATATCTGACTAAGTAAAAAAATTAAATTGTGTCAGTTTCATGCAAACTTCTCTGAAAATTATTGAGCACGGCTCTGAGTTAAAATACCAATATCACTAACTCCCAAAACGTGCTCACCTGCCCATGTCAAACCAACGACAGCAACAAAAACCACTGCCGCAGCAGCTGTGACAGCAGCAAAGAAAAAGTAGCGGAACTCAGCCTTTGTCAGGAAATTCTGAATGTACTTCAGGAAGGTGTAAGCATGCAGCAATGCAAAAACACCTGTGGGCAAAAAAAAAAAAAAAAAAGAAAAGAAAAGAAGAAAATAAATAGAATATCAACCAAAGAATTTCCAATCTTTGTTTCTGGACACTGACAGGGATGCTCTATAATTCAATTTTAACTGAATATTACCAGATTATTGTAAAACAACAAAAATAAACATTGACTTTTGTTGTCTCTGTTAAAAATCAAATAGAAAAAAATCATTGTTAAAAACTAGAGACAGGAATGGAACCAAGCATTGGGAAAAAAAAAGAGAACTTTTCTACACCATAAATACATACATGGTCGGCGAAAGATTCCTCCAGCCTCCAATCTTATCAAACTATAGCCTGAGAACGGACAGTCTCAAAAAGAAAGCTGAAACCAAGTGCTAAAGGCCCTCTAGTGGGGTTTTAGGGGCATTTCGAAATACAACTAAATTAAACCAAGACTAAAAATTTGTACAGGTTTTGTCATCTTCACTTTCCGTAATAAGTTTTGATCAGCTGATGTAAGCAAATTGAGACTAAGTTAAATATCTTGCCCATCCGAAAACTGATTTTCTCAACATTTTCTTATCTCAAAGTTCAATTCAAGAGCATTAGTTTGAAACAAATTTGAAGTTATTTTATTCAGCCATTACAGAAAAACCGGATGTTCTAGGCAGCGGCAGCGAGCTCAGAGACATGGGGAGAACATTACGAACGCTTCGATCAGCAAATGTAAACAACAAACCGACAAACCGACATTGCGCTAGACATCTCATTGACCTGGAAATTGAATCTGTTAAATAATATTGCCAATCCTGACTAATGTGCATATATTTTTAACCATGATTGTAACTTCAACTGTTTTCAAAATGAGTATCGAACGATAATTAGTTTATGATACTGTCCTCTACTGCCCTGGATGTAGCCTTCTGTAAAGGTAAAGCTACAAAAAGCAGGATCACAAAAAGTTGTGATAAAAATCCAAGCCGGCCCAATTATTCCGGATTTTTCTTCAGATTATTTTCTCGGAATTTTAGGGCTGAAAAAACAAAAACAAAACAAAAACGGAGATTCCAGAAAAATTGGAACTGGTTCCATCCCTGAGCATCCCTGCATTGAAATGCTGTCTGTGTATAATAATGTTGAGTGATGATGGACATTTGCAACAATTGTGTCGATTATGTCTCAAAAATAAATTTTGATGAACAGAAAAATTTAGTTGATATGAAGGGAAAATTGTCAACTATGAAAGTGTAGAAAAAATTTTCATTCAAATAGATGGCCTGACATTAGTCAATTTACAAAGTAATGATTTATCTTGATTAGAATAATTATTTTGAGACAAACCACATTTCTTCAGTTTTTACCTGCAGCAGCCATGTGTTCACTTGTGCGAATGGGCTGGAAGCCCACAAATGGAATTTGCATGGAGAGAATGAGACCAACTATATAAAAACAGGTGTAAGCTGTGGAAAAAGCAAATTAAAAAATTTGAAGTCAAGTTAAAGAAAATAGAAATAAATATAACAATAACAAGCTGTCTTATGAAAAAGGATAGCATTTGCACCCTGTTGAAACAAAGCAATACAAACAACAGTAAAAGTGGCAGTAGTAGTAGTGAATGGTAAAAGGCACTATACAAATGATCTTTATTTATTAATATTATATAGACCTCAGTGTGTTCCAGTTCTGAAGTCACAACGAACAGAAACTACACCTTTTAACTTCTTATTATCAGGGATCGAACCAGTCAACGAAAAAGAAAGCCCCTGAACTTGTCCCCCTGCACCAATAATGCACACGCTGTAGATCCCCACCCTTAAGGCACAAAAAAAATTTTAAAAATGCCCCAAGTCAAGACACTTTTTTAGACATATGTTAGCTTGTAATTTATCATTTAGATTACCATACATCCAGTGCATGGTCCAGAACAGAAGTGCCAAAGACCTCTTGGGGGACCAAGGGGCATGCTCCCCGGAAATTTTTTGAAAACAACTCTTAAAAAACTGCCATCTGGGCATGTTCTTGGCTATTTCTACCCTATTTGAAAACCAGTATTTAATTGCAGATTTTAGCCTATATTAAGCAATTTGTCTAAATTAATTGAAAGGCAGAAACGACTACCACAGAGACGGAAAGCAGAGGCCCACCAAATGTTGAAAATTTTCAGCCTTGCTATATGTTAAATTATCAGCTATCAGGAACTCATTATCAACAGTCAGATGGTAGAAGTAGTGAAAGTCTGCCCAAGGCAATGTTTGATTTTTAAATGAATAGACTCAGGAAGTAGTGGAAGTGTGGCCCTTTAAATAGAAAACATTCAAATAACTTTGGAAACTGGTTTTAGTTTAAGCGGTCCCAAAATTTTGCAAGAAAATTTATCATCATCGTGAAAATCATCACATTGTCTAATTAATCATGTTAGAAACACTGTATTTTAGGAGATACAAAATATGAAAAAATGCGGGGTTTTTTCTCAATTCAGATTTTAAGTAAATTCAAACTAGACTAATAATTTTTAAAGGCATTATCATCTTAACTTTGTATAAGAAATGCTCCGATCAGCCGAAGTAAATAATCACAGAGACCCGAGTTTCGTGAATATCTCGTGCATCTGAAAACTGATCCCTCGACATTTCACAACATCAAGTTCAATTCAAAAGCATTATTTCGAAACAAATTTGAGGTTTCTCTAGTTCAGCCATTCCAAAGAAATAGTTACACTTCGACCAGCAGACATAAACAAACCAATATTGAATCCGTTCAACAGCATCGCAGGTCAAGCCGATCGGTACTGATATGCATTTATTGATAGTCGCAATCATTAATTTAATTCAACATCTTTCATTATAGTAAAGAACGATAAGTTGACCAAGCACATTTGCAATACCCTCCTCTACTGCCCCGGATGTAGCCTCCAGTAAAGCTAAAGCCATGAGAAGACGGATCGTAAAATTTGAAGTGAAAGAAATCCGCCCTGGCACAATTTTTCCAGATTTTTTTTCTCTCGGATTGATAAAAAAACAGAGGTTCTGGAAAAACCGAAACAGGCTCCATCCCTGTATTATTCACATTTGCTGAAGATGAAATAATATTCAAACACACCTGTATAAATGCGTTGTGAGTAACGCCCCATCAAGAGAAGGACAAAAACGTGCAGTGGAATGAGATTGATGATAAAGACATAGCCTCCCCAAGCAGAGACCTACATAGACATAGAAAAAAAATGTAGAAGGTTTAAAGATACAAACAGACATATTAAGACATTTTCAATTATTAATAAAACATTTTAAATCTTTTTTTCCTTACACAATTAGATTAATTTTGCAACTTAATGTAAAGTTCATTCAATTTTATGTGAATTCAATAATTATAAGATCGACAGCTGGAGGTATTTGACTGACAAACAGGAAAAGTTCTGATGCAAGAGTTCTGAAATCCTCAAGTAAAAGAGAAAAATTACAGTTCTAATCACATGTAGTTGTTCTGTACTCTGAATAGTTTTCAAAACACACATTTTTTTTCTGAAATCCCACTGAAAATCCTTTTCCATTTGCTAAATCGTAATAAATCTGTACAAGACTGTCAAAGAGAAACGGTTAAGAAAAATATTTTGCCCATTTTGTCTATTGTAAACATAAAAAGTAGTCATTTTTTCCAGCGGAAAATGCAATTTACCATGCATGAACAAGTGCTTCAGTGAGTATGACTAAATGAAAAAAAAACAACAACCCCCCCCCCCCCCCCCAAATGCTGCCAGAAAACTGATTTTGCATATGTATCAATACTAGAATACTTATCTTTCATAGAAATGAATGAAGGTACTGAAAATTTACCATGTAAAAATATGATAAAGCTGTGCAAAGAGACCAAAATATCTGACCAGTCTTTACAGCTTTAATCTGAAAAAAGAGAAAGGAAAAAAAAAAAAAAAAAAAGGATTATAATGGGTATATGAAAAAAAAAAAAAGATCACAGCTAAAATGCTTAGGGATACAATGAGAAACAACTAAAACATGAGCCAGATGAGGAGGCCATTTTAATCAACACTGAATAAAGAAATTATAGTTTGAGATGTAATAGCAAAACACATTTGAAAGAAAACAAATGAAATTTCAATTGTGCTCATTTCTTTCTCCAGCAGATGTGTTAAAAGGCAATAATTCAACATCCACTATGCCTACAAATATATAAAAATAATGACAGAGAAGAGAGAACTTAACAAAAGAAACAAACTCACCCAGAGAAAGTAAGTAAACATCAATGCAAAGATAGCGATACCCTCATTGTCATAGCTTCCAGCCACTGACCGGCTGATATAGCCAGGAACTGGGGACACAGAGAGGGAATGGTGAATGCTCATAAAATTTTATTAAAAATTTTAATTACAATAATAATGCTCAAGTTTTGTGACAAGGAAATTTATAACAAGCTTTTCTCAGATAGAGTGGTAGAAATAGAAGCCCTCCACACATTTTCCTTCACGCTTCATGATTACTTTTATGCATTGTAATCTAATTATTCTTGATGAAGTTTTTCAATGAAATTTCTAATAATGTCAAGCATATAAAATAAAAATAGAAATATATGGTGTTGTGGTTCTAATCTTGTTATTAAAAGCAAACCTATATGTTATGCTCACATTTCTGAAAATAGCACAACAAACAAAAACCCATTTACTCTATAACTGGGCCACAAAAGCTTACAGATGTCTTTTTAATAATGCTTACCGATTGCAATAAAACATGCAGCAAATAGGCCAGCACCAGCATTCCAAATCTCTTTAGTGAACAGGAACACAGCCATAGAGGTCATACCACTTTAGTCAAAGAAGTAAAAATAAAAAAGATATTGCTTAAAAAGAGTAAAAAAAAAGTTTCCCAGTTCACAGGTGCACCAAAACAGCCCCATCTTTATTTTCAATATCGATTACCTTTTTGAACTTCCAGCTCAAGCAAACCAATTTTTCGAACACAGCTCATTTACAAATAACATTCACACTGACCGCTGGATGAATTCGGCCTCAGGAGAGGTCTCCATGTTCAACAGTGCCTCCCCATCCCACCACCCCTCCTAAAAAATTATGTTGGGAGTCTTTGTTATTATCCTATGAGAAAGTTGACAGTTAAAAGACAACTGATGCCCCTCTCTCTCTCACACACACGCCTACTCCCGGCTTCTCTCTCTCTCACATACACGCACATAGATGCATGTGCGAGTGCACATACACACACGCACACTTGCTCCCAACCTCCCCCCCCCCCCCCAAAGTCAGCCGACAATGTCGGAGAAATCCCCGACAAATATCTAGAAATGGAAACACGTCGGATGTCCGAATTGCTGATTGGTGGAAGTATTATAAAGAGCTAAATAGCTTATGACGTACTCCGGTAACGTTTGCGCCTCCGGACGACCATGCCGAGCCAAACTGGACGTGTAGCCATGGCTAGCTATGCGCACGGCCACCGGGTAGACAACAGCACTCAAAACAGTCGTTCTGCGGTTGGTTTTATCTGACTTTTTTGGTCTGAGGACAACTTTTTTTTTAAATTGTCGGAAATCCGACAATTGTCGGAGGATTTACAGGTCTGCATCTCTCACCTTTATTTGTCATGTATCATTCTCTCAATCTCCATTTTTCTCCTCTATATTTATGCATTCTTTCCTCTTTTCTGAATTTTCACACGACAGTATCATCATCATCATTTCTTTTAATTTTTCTATTCTCCTACCTCTCGTCTCCTCCTCTCTACATCTCATCCTTTTCGATCTTTAACTTTTTATCTACAAGTACCTACTTCATCCCTCGCTCTTTTCCCTTCTCCGTGTTCTATCTTGAATTCTCTCTCCCCTCCCACAGTGGGGTTTCAAGGTGGAAAAAAGAACATCACCAAATCAAACAACTTTAGTCCTTTGGACAAAGCAAGCAAGAGAAGATTATGGACAAGTGTAAAGTTAGCATCATGACGCTGGTCATTGATGATCATCTTGGAATGGTGGAATGCTGCTGTTACTGGACACATTCAGTCCAAAATCGCCACGAAACCTGTTGACACCAACCCCCTCCCCTCCAACACATTTTGTGTGAGAGACACAAGCCTGAAAGCAAAATCAAAGCGTTTGATTTTTTAAAAGATTTTTTCTTTTCTTTATAAACCAAACAAAACCCACCAGCCTGGAAAGTGGCCGGAGGTCTGGCACCCATGGCATAACTTATCAAATAAATACATTTTCCCCCTATATAATACATGTAAATTTATCTTTTAAGTTGGTAATTCTGTCAAAAGTAACTACGAAATACTCATATAAAAGAGTTCTTTGTATAGATTGAAAAGAATATTTTTTATAAAAATCTTTACTTTTGAACCCAAGGTGTTTCAAAGGGCAATAACACTGTGAAGTTGACACTTTGTTAATGTATAACAGGTGAAATATTAAAACTTAAGATCTCTTCCATCAAATACACATAGTGACAAATTTTCCCCAAAGGGGGGGGGGGGGGGGGGGAGGTGGTCCCCAACTGGCCCAACCAACTCTCCCCGAATATTGGTGCCAGAAAGACACAGATGTCCCTGATGTGTATTGGGATATGGAGCAGGGACAGAACCCAGTGGATGGAACCTGAGGTCACCATCAGGCCAGGATACACCTGAAGAAGACAAGCAGAGAGTGAGGGAGTCATGGGACCTTGCATTTTCCATATTTTTTTTAAAGACAAGAGAAGGAGATAAATATATATTACAAAGATATTCTGTTTAGCAATAGATAGGCAGAGTGATGACTGACAGAAAAAAATCTTGATAAAAATGACATGCCTTTAAAAAGAAAAAAAAAGAGAAAATTTTCTTACATCTTCGGAAATCCTACCTTGGAGGATAGGAGAAAGAAAAATATAACCTGCATAAATTTGACTAAAAAAAAAAAAGGAAAAGAAAGAAAGAAAGAAAGAAAGAAAGAGCAAGAAAGAAGAAAAAGAAAAAGATACATAGCTTTTTTTTTTTTTATCATTTTTGTGACAGCTATTTTCTTCTTTTTTTTTAAATGACACTTGAAAACACATTCTATCAACAATTATTCCATCAACTGCTCACTGTTCCTCCAACAATTCTTCCCAATGGATACCATGCTCGGTCATCAAACCAATTCAAAAAGTTGTAAAATCCTTTCTCCACCATGTAGTGGGTGGCTCTGTAATTAAACCTGAAAAAAAAAAGAATAATAATACTTTAATGTTTGTTTATTGGAGGTTTTAGGGCCCCACAACACACGAGGGTCATAGAGGAGCCCAGAGGAAAGTAAGATGATAG
>JBCIKM010549836.1:0-17531 GCA_039654465.1 Melibe viridis | reverse complement strand
ACCAAATTTACCTCATCCTATCGGAGATGGATGTAAAGCTAGGAGGTCCCCCTGGTTGTAGACAACGCTGTCTCTCTATCCCACAAAATTGTTAAACGCCTAACAGGCGAATTGTAACGTCATATCTGTTGTATGTGCGTTGTCTGCCAGGGATATGGTATTGTGAAGCGCCTTGAGGCTTCGTTTGAGGGCATGGAGCCCAACTTACTCCGGGACATGCGCTATAGAAATGCCATTCATTATTATTAAACAAAGATATATTTATTGAACTGAATTGAAATCCTAGTTGCTATTTTCCCCCGTTCATCTCAGTCGACGAACTAGACGAATGGGGAAATTTTGTTCGGCATATGGGTGTCATAATACGAGTACGAAAGATAAGAAGAAAAAAGGGATATCTTTTCATGCCCTCCCTCTAAAAAATGTCATCAAAACACCATCTTTGCTAGTAATGGACTTGGAGTTTTTTTTTTTTCATTAGTGCTAATGAACTCTTAGCACTCTTGACTGTTCATGACTCTAGTACTACAAGTAGGATTTAGATACGAAGCAAATTCTTATTATACGAAACGTTGAGTAACTCACAGAAAAGTACCGGACATCGATCTCATGATGTGAATCGCCGGTCAGTAATTTCAGTCACACACCGCCCCTAACATACACAGACGCATCGCAGAGGTACATACATACATACATACATACATACGTATACACACACCCACTCACACATCCATATACAAACATACATACATACATACATACATACATACATACATACATACATACATACATACATACATACATGCATGCATCCTAAAGCAATCATGCAAATGGACAAAGAGATAAAATAAAAACTTATGTTTTCTTTAACTTATTAAGGTGCGAGTGAGAACATCAAAATAAACTACCTTTTAGAGAAAGCACTGTTCGATCAGGGGAAGTGACTCCCAACGTTCAATCAGAGGAAGTCAATTTCACCAAGCCTCGTTTTGTCCACAGTGAACGACAGTCGCCATCTTGAGGAGATTTCCTCAAAAAATGAACAGTGAACCATTGGTAATCAGAGCAAGCACTTCTAGAAGATTGTTATGCAAGTCATTTGTTGGAAAAATGTGATGTGGCTGTGCCTTCAGGGGCTGTCTCATACATGATACATCAAGACTGTTAAACTTCAGTCCTGAATAGGTCGAGCATTGTAACCAACTTTTTACTCATCATACTTTTAGATAAGATAGGCGACATTCACTCCTTATAAAGAGCTTAATAATTGTGCAGAGTTTAAAAAATGCGAGTATTTTACGCTTTCTCAATTTATGTTCATCTGCTTTTTACTTTATCAATCGTCAGTGTCTCTTACTAAGCCCCATGGAACAGACAGGAAATGAGCGGTTTGTTTTGCATTGCCAACATGGCCTCCTGATTGAGTTGTCTTTCTGCTGAGGATGATAGGAAGTACTGTTTAGCACTGCTTCATCCCTCGTGTTCCCTGGTGTTTTAAATCAAGTTTGAAGTCTATATTATTCAATGATTCTTCTAAGTATTAGATGTTCATTTCAATTTACTTTGGTTTTCCTAGACTGTTGTATCTCTATGAATGGCAGATTTTTTGTAATGCTGTCCTTATTCACAACACCCTTTCCCAATGTCAGACAAATTCTTCTGTAGGACAATTTATAAGTTTTATCAGACAGAAAGTGAAAATCTTTCATTATTGAAGTGCTTTGTTTTCTAAATATATTTGAACATATGATTTGAAGCTTTTAAAATACTTTTATTTTATGCTCATCAATTGGTCAGTTGGTTAAAGTGTCTTTGATTTTTTACTAAGGATTAGAAGGGTAAGGGTGTTCTGAATAACTGCAGCCTAACTTTTAAGGGCATACCCCTACCTACGAACATACAAAGAAGTAGGCCTATATATAATCTAGCAAAGGCCATGAGTCTGGAAGTTGGGCCCTGACATGGCTTTTTATTGTGGGACATTTTTCAGATATTTGGTACTGGGATTCCCTTCGTCATAGGTCAATGAAATTTGACAACCAATAATGGAAATGTGTATCATAAAATATGACATGTTTAGCAAATGTTTGAGAATTGAAGTTGAAATGATTATGGAATACCAAAGGCAGTTTGAAGAATGTTTGCTAATTTAATGTCATCTTTAACAAGGACAAGTGTGCTAAAGTACCTTTAAAGATACAATCATGAGGTAATGAAGATAACTTCAAAGGGACTGAGACGAATGGAAAATTTAAAGCATTGAAGGCACTTCATGAATAAATAAGAAAAGCTATCTTTTTGTGTTATGCACAGGAAAATTTACAATAATTTTTTTTTTCATCTTTAGGCTTTTTGATTGTTTGCATATCATTTACATGAAGCTTACATAGATTTTTCCTTTTTTATTTCAGGTGTTCAGTAACTCGCAGCCATTGGTGTTTTTCCTATTAGTGTGTTGACATTCCAGCGTCTGACAAAAAAATTTTTACTTGGTCCTCGTCACAGCGGGGTCTTGCTTATCCCGCAAATCCTAGCTAGCACCAAAATGCCTCTTCCTAGCAGGGCAAAGGTGTATTCAGATATTAACACACACAAACCTAGAGAATACTGGGACTACGAATCACACGTAGTGGACTGGGGGTAAGAACATGGGAATATATAATCGTATCTTTTTTTTTGTTTTTGTTTTTTAAAAATATTATGTGCAACAATTTTAATTGGCCACAGATATTCAAACTTCATTTCTAAAAGCTTCCTCCATTGATATCTATATTTTTCAGTGGATCATGTGTCAAATCAAAGGGTATTTTTGTTTTATGTCTTTGCTCATTTACAGAAAATGTATTGTTTCTTCAATTTTAGCATTTCAAATGTTGTTCCGTAATGCTCTTGTCCACGTATTAAGGACTTCAACTGAAGAAAGAGAGAGGTCTAGCAGTTGCACACTCCTGTTTATGTATATTGTTTTGTTTTGTTATCCTTATGCCTTCATACCATACCGCCTTAGCAGTGTGGGAAAAACTTGATCACAAGAACTGAAGACAGGGAGATGATCAGTCCACTGAGCCTAATCTTGTGTGGTGTAATGAGCAATACATTAGGGGTATTACTCTTATCTTAAGCCAAACAATAGATCAACAAGTCGATTTACCACAGGGTGTATGTATATTTGGATGTGATTTTTTTAAAAACTTCCTTCTCCCTTAGTACTACTGCTGAGTTGTCATGAGTCTTATGGTTGTTTGTACTTATATTGTTGTTAAAATCCCATAATGAACAACAAGCCTTTTGCCTGTTAATTTATATTGAACAAACAAGTAGTTTATTACATTTCTCTGATAAAGCCCAAATGAGCATTATTTGAAATGGATACTGGTGCTATATAAATCTAGGATATTGGGATATGAAATTTACTCAAATTACTTGTTGGGAGTGCTTATAATTTTGGACTTTCAAATGGAAAATATTTTTTGTCTTTTTTTTTTTTTACCCTCATTATTTTCTTTTCTTTGGAATCTGCTGACATGTCTGAATTTTGATTTTTTTGCTTTCTTTTTTTTCCTCAGGAATCAAGATGATTACCAGGTTGTGCGCAAACTAGGCAGAGGAAAGTACAGTGAAGTTTTTGAAGCTGTCAATGTCACAAACAATGAAAAATGTGTGATAAAGATTTTGAAGGTTGGTGCAAAAAGTAGTTTCATTTAATTTAACTATGATATGAGTTATTGATGCTTGAGAGCACAGTCAATCCACATCCTCATGTTACAATTGTTTTGTCAACTTTAACCACAAAACTATCTACTTTTAGTAGGCATGTTGTCTGATTTATGGACCTGAAATGTAATAAGCATCATTTTCTTTTGTCCATGCATTTTGTTGTATTTAACAAAGACATTGATTTATTTTAATGAAACATTTGCTTTAAAATTCCTTTTCAGCCTGTAAAGAAAAAGAAAATCAAAAGAGAAATTAAGATCTTAGAAAACTTAAGAGGAGGGACGAATGTTATCACCTTGATGGCCATTGTGAAAGACCCAGTCGTAAGTTATTGTTTTTTTTTTTTCATTTTATTTTATACAGCTGACTTACTCAGAGCTGCCAAGTGCCACAGAAAAAAGCGAAATGATTGAAATATCCCAGAAATTTAGATGACAATTTAAAATGCTTGATGTTTTCATTATTTGTTATTCTTTTTACATAGTAATCTGCTGTCTACTTCTTAATGTGATGCTCTTTTTCACTATTTGCCTTAATGGAAGTTAGATGCTGTAAACTATCTGTAGTAGGTATCATGAGTTTCTCCCACCATTGTTCTTCAGGAACTTCCTTCTGATTGTAAACAAAAAAAAACATGGCTTCCAGTGTTAGTTGCTTCATCCCCTAAATCAACCACTGGCTAATTGTAAGAATCGATGGTCTTTCAAATGATTATAACCGCTGTGACAATGAAAATTGTTGTTTTTGTAAAGAAAGTTATTGATTTAACCCTTTGATGCGTTCATGGTGGGGATAAGGCTGACATTCATGGTGATAGTTATGAAGAGACCTGCTGGTATTGTTTATTGTGATTATGAAAGAAGGCAGAATGATGGAGACATGAGTAAATGGACCCGAAGTTTTGATTTCTGTGATTAAGAGAAAATATCGGCGCGTAAGAATGAAAAAATCATGAACTATTTCTATCATTTACAGTTTTCCTCATTTTTTTGTTTTTTTTTAAAAGATCCTTTTGGAATTTCAAGACTCATTATGAGAGTTCATGGTCTTTTGTTTTTTTGTGTTGCTTTGTTTTTACTGTTTTATTTGCGATTTCTGTTTGTTGTTTTTAAATATCTTACTATTTGGCATAATGAAACTCAGGATTAGAGGTAATTTGGGGTTAGTTGATCATCTTCATGCAACTTTAAAGAATCGTTTGACAAGAATTTTTCGTTATGTTGTCGTCTGTCTTCAGCTTTTTCAATGTTGGAAAATTTTTCTCCTGTTTTTATGGGCAACGTTTATCTTTAATTTAATGAAGCGGGTATCCCTCTTGGGCACTTTTACTTCTGTTTCTTATCTTTTACACTGAATCTATTGTCTTACTTTTTCCCCTTTTCTATGATGTCCTGTTTTTGTTGTCTTATTTGCAGCTAAATGGTCATCCCTTTTTTATATCTTTTGGTAAATAGCTGCTGTGTCACAAGTTAAACGTACTGAGTACCTTTGTACATAAAGGGGGTTTAAAAATCCTGGGTCTTCCTGGACCATAATGCTGTTATGAGTGATGGCGATTGGTTATTTCTGTAAGGAGAGATGGAATTTTTGTCATTGTAAATCATCTCTTAGTGGTGTCTATTTGTTTTGAGAGATATTTATTTTTTAGTGAAAGTCATCTCTCTACTGGTTGTGGTTTGATCTGCTCCCTCTTAGAACTAATTCTATCATCTTACTTTCCCCTTGGCTATAACCCTCGTATGTTGTGGAACCCTACAACTTCAAATAATCAAACAAATAATATCACGATAATAGCTGCATGCAAGGTGAAAGCAATATATGTTATCTTTTTATTTCAGTCACGAACACCTGCTTTGATATTTGAACATGTCAACAACACAGATTTCAAGGTGAACCTTCAATTGTTTTCTGTTTTCCTTTTGTTTTCTGTGAACATAATCTTATTGATATAATGGTTTAAATATAATTTTGAGGTGAGTCTGATAATTTTTAATTTTTACCCTATTTTACAGGTTGAATTGTTACCGTCAGGTCCACAAATTTTTATGTCCAGGAAAGTCGACTTTACAGAATTTGTTAATTGTAGTTTAATTTCATCCTTTTTGTTTCATTTTGAAAAATGCTTTATGATGGTATGTATATCAGTATTATTCTTTAGTGCATCAGATTTTGCTTCTATTTTAGCTAGTTACTTGTAATGAAAACCAACCATGTTTGTGCCCGCTATGAACTTTTTTCATCTGTTTCTTTTTCAGCAATTGTATCAGACTTTCATAGACTTCGATATACGATTCTATCTTTATGAGTTATTGAAGGTAGGTTCCTTTGAATATGTCATTTCTTATAGATAATGTATTCTTAGAATTTTAGATGTTTTACCATTGGTATTAAGTTGCTGTAAGACTTAATTTTATCTTCTTTCTTTTCTTTTTTTTCTTATCTTTCTTCTCCTTTTTTTTTTTTTTTTTTTTCCCTTTAATTTTAATCTCAAGTTTTCATGTTTCTTTTGTGTCTCATGTCTGTAAACATGGGTTAAGTATGGATTTAATTTTTGGAGGATCTTTCAAGGCATTTCTTCAATTTTTTAAAATGTGTTTTAAACAATTTTAAAGCCTTCTAAAATATTTGCTCGGTGTTGAAACATCTATTTTGTCCCCAGGCCTTGGACTACTGTCACAGCATGGGTATTATGCACAGAGATGTTAAACCTCACAATGTCATGATAGATCACGAAAATAGAAAAGTAAGCCCTCATGTCATCAGTGTGATCTTTAATTTTTAAATTTCAATGTTTATCTTTTAATCTTTTAAGTTTGTAGTGCTACATATACCTGCCCTTTTTCTGACAATGGTTGAAATTCCATCATTTCAAATCATATCACAATGCTTCGATCCAGAAACTAATATTTTTGCTATATTTATTATGTCACTTTGTTTTTGATAAGGCTGAAAACAAAACAAACATGTCTTCACTTATTGTTATAGATAGTGTAATTGTGACTGTGGAGCACAAATTATTTTTTTTTAAAGAGAGAGGAGGGGTGTGATTTTTTTTAGATAACATTTAAATTGTTGGCCAGATGCATATCGTGTGTTACAGTTACTTTTTTTTGTCTAATCACTCATTTAATCTCATCATTTTGTTACAGGATCAATTTGTTTTTTTCAATGGAAATGGAAAACCTCTTGAAATGATATAAATATGTAGTAGTTGGAAGTTTGTCTAATCTTGGTAGGGGATTTTCTTTTTGTTTGTTATTTCCTAAAACAAAATTTTTATTTTTAACTGTCATATTTGTTTATTGTCATACAATGTGAAAACTGTTGGCTATGATATCCTTTCCAAACAGCTCCGCTTGATAGATTGGGGTTTGGCAGAGTTTTACCATCCGGGTATGGAGTACAATGTGAGAGTTGCATCTCGATACTTCAAAGGACCTGAGTTATTATTAGATTATCAGGTAAGTATTTGAAAATGAGTAATGGCAGATAAATGGTATATTTATAATTAAAAATATTTAAGGACTTTATTTCACTTGAATTGGGGGTAAGTTTTAAATTGTCTTACTCTGTTAGATTTCCCTATTTAATGAAACGAAATTGGAAGGTATATCTAGAGAGGCCTGATTATGTTATCAAGTATTTATTTGTGCGTGGGGGTGTCTGGTTTGGAGAATATTTACAGGATGTTTCTGCGCTTAATCTTTTTTTCCACACAGATGTATGACTATTCTCTTGACATGTGGAGTTTGGGCTGCATGTTCGCCAGTATGATTTTCAGGAAGGAACCCTTTTTCCATGGTCATGATAATTATGATCAGGTGAGAGAGTAATATTCTTATGATAATCATATCGTGATAACTCATCCCCTTTAAAATGTACCGTATTCATTCTATTAGAAGCCCTGAGCATGAAAATGATCATGTCTGTCTTTTACCATACTGTTGGACCACAGTATTCACTAGCGTAGCTAAGACTCAGGGTTCCTTTGAAGCCAGATGTATGAACAATTTTAAATCTAGGAAATGGAGCGATGATTTATTGTGTCATAACGGCAATTCAAAGCTTTATTAATTCCATGATGCTACAACGTGATGTTGGCTGTGCAAATAGCCATAATTAAGAGAGACTAGTACCTACTTGAGTGAATTATATTCATTTTCTAGTATTTTCAATTTGTAGGTGCTGAGTAATTGTAATAGCAGTAAGTACATGCCTCTTTCTCATGAAGATATGTCGTCACCGCATGGCGACTAATTGGTGTTTTCACAAGCCAGTCAGTCATTTTCTACAATGAATTCTTCCTGTTAAGTCATTACTATCTTTTGTTCCAGTATTTAGGTCAGAATGTTTTGAATAAAAGTTTTCACCACTACTGACTCTGCTTGTCCTAGTTTCAGTCAGGAATTCCTTTGTTTATAACCGCACTTCCCTGTCATTGCATTCAGTATCTGTTCTGATAGAGTTGATAGTTATTCAATATAGCTGTAGAAGTATTGCAAATTGATTTTTTAAAACACAGATATTGAATCGAAAAAGAAGGAAAAAAACATCCTTAGTGTTAATCAAATCCCTGACCTTACTTGATACTGTTTTTAACTGTTCTATACGATTTTTCTCTCAAATTTTGCCAAATCTGAACAATAGTTCAGGGCAAATCTGTGTTGGTGTTATTGCTAAAGCAGGTGGATGGAAGTTTAATTAAATTTAATTAAATTAGTTCATAACCATGGTGGATTCAAATCAAGTAGAATTTTTTGTCTCAAGTATTTTTTTAACCACATAAACAAGTTTTACAGACCATTTTCAGCGTAAAAAAAATATCATCTGCAATGTTTTTAATAGTCTTATTGGAGATGCTGGGGATTTCCAATCAAAAGCTTAACGGGGACAAGTGTATTATAAATCATTATAAATAGTCCCTGTCAATTTTAACTAGATTAAAACTTTATTGTTTAATATTTATTAAGATTTTTGCAATACACATTTTTTATGTAATAGTTGCTGGTTTATAACTTAATATATTTTCTTTTTTTAATTCAAGGAGGTGTGAGAACTCATGTTTTAGGAAAATTATTTATATGACTGTCTTTTCATTTTCTTTCTTCTTCTCAGTTGGTTCGTATTGCTAAAGTTTTAGGAACAGATGATCTCTATGGTTACATTGAAAAGTACCAGATTGATCTAGATCCAAGGTTCAATGACATCTTAGGAAGGTAAGGTCTCTGCAGAAAGCTTTCATTGGAACAAAACTAAAAAAAATGTAGCTTCGCATATAGTTTTCTCACTTGTTTCTTGTTGGAATAGTTTTCTCTCAATGCAAGTCACTGAAAAAGAACTTGAAAAATGAGGGAGGAATAATTTCTAGTAAAAGTTTTGATTTTGATTCAAACTAAAAAGGGTGCTTGTTTTCTTCATTTGAACATTGTTTCACGTTTTTCAAAAGAAGAGTACTTCCCGTCTAAATGTTTGCTTGGGTTGATATAGAACTGCACTCTTCCTTTTAATATAATGCTGCACTTAGAAAAAAACAACAAAATCCAACAAAAATTGATATAGATGTATAGACTTTATCAGAGAAGAGTAGTTCATAAAGTCAAGTTACCACACTAAATCTGTGTGTTTCAAGAGAATTAAGTTATTTTGAAAGAAAGTATACATATAGATATTATGATTTGTTACTGTTTAGAAATACAACCCCTCCTTAACTTTGCAGGCATTCTAGGAAAAGATGGGAGAGATTTGTCCACAGTGAGAATCAGCATTTGGTCAGCCCTGAAGCTCTTGATTTCTTAGACAAGCTTCTACGTTATGACCATAATGACAGGCTTACAGCGCGGGATGCCATGGACCATCCATACTTTTGTATGTTTCACAACTCCCTGCTGCTATAAATTCTTTCACTTCTTCTCCTGAGACTTGCCAGTGATTCAATTAATGTTACAATGATTTTGAGAATTTATTTCTTTTAACAATTTCAAATACAATTAAACCATTTTCTTTTTCGTAGTTCAACTTTTTTTCTTACAATGATTTTTAGTTTCTGAGAACTGATATTAGTGGCATTTGACCTTGCCGTACTGGTCAGGTTTTTCATCATTCAAATTTTAAAAGCTATTACTTATCAACCTAGGTATTTGTGGGCATGAAAATATTTATTGTTAAGATGTTCAGAGCTAATAAATATTTAAAAAATTGCTTTGGAAGATACGAGTCCTAAATTGTGAAAAAGTTATTTTTTTAATTTCCTTGCCTTTTTTTTTTTTTTTTTTGTCTGTCTTGGAATAATAATGCGGGATTGTATAATTTTTTTTTCATAATCTGAATTACTTTTGTGCCAAGCTATCTCATGAGTTTTTTGGAGTAGTGCATTTAACTTCAAACTTATTTACCAGATAATCCTTTGGCACTGCCTGAGATCCTGCAATCCAAGTTTTACATTGCATTCCTTTTTAATAGATGCATTTCATTTCTTTTAAGCCCTCTGCTGGATGGTCCACTGTGGTTATTTGAGACTTCAGGCAATTTTTCAATAGATCATTTACTGGTGATTTGTCTTTCTTGTAACGTGACAGTTCTTATTTGTGGGGATATAAAGTAATGGTCATGTTTCTTTATATTTTCTCTTTGATAAGAATCAATAAATTTTTGTGTGTATGTTTGCATTACTTCAGATCCAATTGTGAAAGAGCAAGGCCGCATGTCAAACATATCTGGCCACACTTCCCCTACTCCTGTTGCAGTGCCAGGCCAAATTGGTGGTGAGTAACTGTTTGTATCAAATGCAACTGGATTGATTTTTCTATATTCTTTCTAATTTTTTTTCTTCTTAGCATTATGCCTGCGTGATGTGTACACACTTTTTTATTTTTAACTTGGTAAATTTTTTAAACTTTTGAAAGTGTCATTCTCGTCTGTTGTTCATTTTATCAACATAAATACATCAATTTAAAAAAAGGTGTTTAAAAAAAATGAAATTAATCTTCATGGGATAATTAACTTGCTGGAAAACTTCAGTTGCTGATAATTTTTATATACATTTTTTACCGTCTTGTGGGGCAAAATAACCAGATTCTGACATTTTCTTTTTGTATCATTTTTCCTATATTCTGTCCTTTCAAAACAGTGTTTCTGATATTTTTTAGGGAATTTTTAGAGTTCAGTTTGTTTAAAATCACATTTAGTTATATGGACTTTTTCTTGTAAAAATTTTCTGGTTTGGGAAGTTTTCAATTAACAGACCGGCAAAAGAAACTCCCCACCAATCCACAAGTGTAATTATGCTTGTGTATAACATATTTTCTTTGTTGTGATTGTCTTATTACATTGTATTGTTACATGAACCCAGGTCTAGTAATCAAAACTCCGATATTTAGCAAAATTCTTAATGTATTATCAATTTAATGTTATCAACCCTCAAATTTTTTAATGCATTCACAACTGATATCTGTGTATGGTTTTTATTTGCTGATGGAAAAAAAGGGAAATTCTTTTCACTGTCAAACATTCCTAGGGAGTCTTTGTTTTTACACGGGGTCTCTGACTGCCTGGATTGCCGGTGTCGGCAGTTATTCCTCGTCTTATTGAACAGATGTCTTCAAACTGAATCCTAATCCAGATTGTCCATCCTGGTCACTAAGGCATTGTGCAAGTCTTGGATATTTAAAATTTTATGATTTCTGAAGACTGGGTGCCCCATGCCCTTTACATCCCACAAATATTCAATAAAACACATTACTCCATTCCAAAAAAGTTTTATCCAATTATGATAGCATTGGCACCTCTCCATGCGAGCTTCTCTATGGGCCCTTGTCAACCGTTTGCCAATTCATGTTCGTTTATATTAAGCTATGCCGTCTCCAGGCGACAACGGATGGTGCAGTCCCTGATGTCATCAAAGTTTCTTGAATGTTCCTAAATGTTCTGCCATTGAAAGGAATCAATGTTGTGATTTTCCAACAAAAATATACTTATCATTTGCTAGGGACGATTATTTATCACACTTCCTTATGTTTCATACTAGTTTTCCAGATGTACAATAACACAGTGTTAACAATTTAATTTACTCGCAATCCTTCGCTGAGGAATTCCCCAAGCATCCCTAGAATGTGACTGCGCTCCTCTGCGCTCAATATTGGGATGGCAGAATTGCCAAATTACCACAAAAACACGAAAGGGGATTTTTTTTTTCATAGACAGAAAATGTTTGTGACTTAAATGGAAAAAACCCTAATGAATTTCTATCATACATGAAAGTTATTACTTACCATGTAAGTTATTTTATTGCACATGTGTTTAAATAAAAAAACATTTCACTGTGGGGACCTGCATTTTCTGAGTTGTTTAGAAAACTTAAATAGAAGTTGATTTTGCACAGACTCATAATTGGAGAGTTTCTTTTGCCACTCTGTACATAATGTATTTGTATTGGGGTGTGGGGGGTGGGGGTGTTTTGGGGTATTTTTTTTTTTTTTTTTTTAATGGTGATAAAAATGTTGTGGAATTAGTATTTTTATTTTAATTTTATTTTTTTTAAAATTTTTTAATCTTCACTCTAGGTATTATGGTTACCTTTATTTAGATGCTATGAAATTTGTCTGCTTTCCTGAGGTTGATTTATACAAAGCTGCCTTTATTTCTTACCTCATCACAAATTTAATTTATATATGCCAATTTTCACCAGTTGGGCATTATATTAGTTTTGTTTATTTTCCTATAATCTGTTTACCTTTTTTTTTCTTATTAGAAACATTTTACACTTCAGAGGCTTTTTTAAAAATCTCTTGCGTGTCTGTAAATTATCATATTTGTAAAAATATACTAGCAAGTTGTCAAAAATTGTTTTTGATAGAAAACTGTTTCTTTTGTATTTTTTTTCTTTAATTTTATAGATAGTAGAAGGATAAAAACTTACAGGATGGTTATTCATTATGTTGACTAAACTCCTAAGCTTGTAAAAGACCCTGCTTTTGACATTTTCATCTGGTTCAATAAACAACTTGTATGTTGAGCTTATTCTATTTATAAAATCTTTTTATTATGAATACAGTGGTTGTTGCCTAAAAGCGCAGTCATTGTGGAAATATTTCTCTTAGGCAGTTGTGTTCTTAGACAGATTGCAAAGGAGATAATCCTTACAATACCATAACACGGGGAAAACTAACTGAATTTCTTGATTTTGCCTGTTTCTTTGTCTACTTGCATAAGAAAAATCTGTGTTACGGGTATTGTGTAAAATACAAGTATGAAATTAAAAACAAACAAGACCTGTGAAAAGAAAGAGAAATCTTTCATTTATAACTGTGAAAAGAAAGAGAAAATCTTTCATTTATAACTCATATAGCTTCCTAGTATCTGTCAGCCTTGACATAAACTGTTTATCCCAATTCAGTATTGTTATCAGTGTTCCACTAACTATGGTGTACCAATCTAAAATGTGCAAATTGGTTGAAACGAGACTACTAATTTTTTAAAAATTTGTTAAACCTTAAGATGTCATTTTGTTCACTTTTGAGAAGTAGCTGAAATTGTCATAAAGATAAGAAAACGATAACCTAAACCACATAGCTAACAAGAATCTTTTAAGTTTGCACCTGATAATAGGAGAATAATGTTTTTTTGTTCAGCTGTTTTCTCCTCATATGAAAGTGAGAGATTATTTACCAAAATGAAAGGTGCGCTAAAGTTTTTTTTTTCTCTTCTACATTTGCTTGATCCACAAGTTGTCTTTCTTTCACCTTTAACAGCAGGGTGGTGACAACTTTCAATTGAATAAGCGCTCAATTTAAAAATGCTCTAATAGTTTTGGTTTTTTTTTATATCCCCTCAAATTTTCTTTTCAAGGAAGAAAATCTCAAATGATACAAGTCATATCTGTTTAAACATTTAACAAGAAAAGCTGCTGCAATTCATAATACCAGGTGATCAGAAAAACTGTTGACATATAAACTGCACCAAAATCATTATTGATATAAACATTACAAAGATTATTTAGAGAAAGCAAAACCAACTAACCATGTTAACTTTTAAAAAGTTGTATTGGTCATTCATTGGTTGGCAGTGAGATGTGGCGGATGTCCTAAATATGTTGTCTTTGTGTAACAAGTGGTAATGTGACTTTCAAAATATATGATGACATTGCTCTGATGCAAGTAGAAGTTGTCCAACTCTTACTCACTGTCAACCAATAAAACTGATTTTTCAAAGACATCGGATGTGGTCAGTTGATCTTGCTTTCTGTAAATGTCCATTGATGTTTGTGCATTAATGATTTTATTGTGGTTTTTGTGTTCTACTTTTTTTTTCCTTTTTTGATGTCACCTGGTGCTTGCTTGTATTTTAATCTTTGAAAACAATTTTTTTCACTTTGAAGAGGTGTTAGTATAAAATTTGTTCAAACTTTTGGTGATCGTGTTGCAAAATACTTTACTGTCAACGTCTCTTTTAAGTGTGACTCAGCTATATGCCCCACACCTCATCAGGCATTAAAATTTACAGTACAGACTTACATCCCGTAAATGTTACTTTCAGATTTGAATTGGGAATCACAGAAAAAGTCCTAAGGATATTCAGGTGGAGATAACTTTGTTCATTGCGGCTTTGTTGCACCTCTTTGCAGAGCTTTTGCTTTCCGATCTATTTTAGTGTTAATCAAACTGTTCTGCCTTAATATCAATTTTAAATGTTTGCTTCCCTGGTTCCTTTGTTTTTTTGTTTTTTTTAATGGTTTGTTATTGAAGGGGTTCCTTTTTGTGTTCTTTTTGAATAATTTCCAGCTGTAAAATTTTCTACGCTTTGCATTATATTTTATTTTTCTCATTTTGTTATGTTTGAATATGTTTCAATGTTTCATTTTCATTGTTGAATATCTTAGAAGTGTTTGATAAAATGAAAACTAAACTTTAAGATAATTTAATCTGTGGTGTATGCTTACTAATTTTTGGCCAGTGCAATTGTTCTTCCCTTATTAATTTGCTGACACACTTCCATCCTCATTGCATGTTTCTCATCATGTCTCCAAAGCTTTTATATTTTCAACTGGACCCCCCCTCCCTCCCCCCTTACCTTTCCTAACTGACACACACCCTGTTTAAACTCAATATGATGGTTTTAGTATAAAGATATGGTTAATGTTGAATATCTGTTTGTGATTGAAGATCATTCTCTCTCATGACATGACTGTTGAAAAGAATTTTTCCATTTTACCATCTAAGACGGTATCTTTCAATTTATTTTCTTCATAGTCTTCATCAAAATCTGTCACGTCTTTACTCCAGGGTGGTGGGTTTAGACCGGTTTGGCTGTATGCATTGGATGGTCATTAAAATTAATTGTTGTTGATTCTTATTTATACATACTCGTAACATCCTCTTTTCTGCAAAAATGCTTATGAGGGGCATTTAATTTTTCAGTCCCTTGCAAGTTTTGAATTCTAAAATCCTTTTTCAAAATTTTTGCGGTTACCGTATTCTGTATTTTCTAGTTCTTTTATATTACCTGTTTTGCAGAGTAGATTATTATTGTTTTGTTATCCTCATCCCTTCATACCGCCTTAGCAGTGCCGGGACCCAGCTCCAAGGGAGCTGGGAAAGACTCTGGATCACAAGAAATGAAGACAGGCAGATAATCAGTCCACCTTGCCTAATCATGCGTGGTGTACTGAGAAATACATAAGGGTTATTACTCAATATTAAACCAATCAATAGTTGCTGTTGCCTTTTGTGGTATCTGCTCATTGAGAACGACCAATGAGCTGATTTACCCCAGGGTGTAAGTATGTTGTTATGAGCTCAATTGTCAACAGTGTGAAATCTGTTACACACCACACCTCTTCCCCCCATCAATCTAGAGTTTTTCTATTTTTTGTTGTTGACTTAGTGTTCATTCCTTGATTTTTAAGACAGTTGAGGTGATTACTGTCAGTATGACTCTATTTTCTTGTTTGGATTATCATTTGGGAATCGTAAAGTTATTAAGCAAGCTTTTTCAAGCCTGGCAGGTTTTTTTCTTTTCTTTTTTCTTTCCCAACTTAGGGGTCTCTTTAGTGAAAACTGGGTATTAAGAGTGGTAAGAATCCGTTGTAGTCAACCAAAATCAAGGTTTATTTTCGTGAATTTTCTTTTTACAAGCTGCTTTTTTTCATCCCACCCAAATTCCTTTCTACTTCTCATCTTAAATGCTCCGTTCACATATTCATTTAACTAATTTGAAACTGAGATGTCTAGGAATGTAATTTTATTTTATTTTATAAGGATGATACTATGAAATTGTTTTCTTTCTCTTTTTTTTTTACTCCCAAGGCTTATGGCTTTTATTTGCAGCCATTCAAGAAAATAAGATGATCCTAGATATATTGTGTGACAAGAGTTTGTCTACAACTGATAGCATGCAATAATCTACATAATACAGCAGAGGTTCGCTCTCTTGCAACACAGCCTCTTTAAATTTTTTAAAGGGGGGGGGGGAAAGAGGAAAGAATTCAAAATGCACTCTCCTTGACTTTTGAAATTCTAACTTTCAAAAGTTAAACCAAAATAAAAGATTAAAATGCAGGGCAAATTACAAAAGCCTGTTTTTTTTGTTTTGTTTTATTTTTCTCCTAACCTTGAATGGGAGAGATTTTTATCCCTTGCAAAATTTTGCAATCATTGAAATAGGAGTTGATAGTAGTGTGTCTAATTGTAGATTTATGTGAATTTGACTTTATACCTCTTTAAGATGTTTTAGTACGTAGTGGAGAAGTGAAACTAATAAAAAGCTACTCTGCCGCACAAAACTCATAAATATAGAGGAAATTTAGCTGCCAGCTTGCTGTGTGTTCATTTGTATCCATGCTGTAAGAGGCTCATCACTTATGATGATGAGAATAGTTCTCATGTACTTTAAAAGCCAGCAAAGAACTTGCTTCTTTCTTTATTTCCCTGAAAACAAGATTCAAATTGGTCAATTAAAAAAAAAATAAAAATGGTGTGATCAAGACTGTTTTACTAAAGTTGAGATGGTCCAGGGAAATTGGTCACAAGTTTGAGATGTAGATTTTGAATTGGAACTGTTACAAGGCAAAATTTGGAATTGTGATGAAATTGCCCATTTCTGAGGAGTAATGATTGTTGATACTTCCCTATTGTTGGTATCGTATGATTGAACCCTGTTAACTCACCAGTAATGTGAAAAATCATCCGGTGAAGCTCGTTTTAGAAAATTATATTTTAAGGGCATTCTTGGAATTCAACATCTAATGCTTCACCGTACACTTGTAATTAGTAGGACCATATCTTTAGCTAAAAAGCGAGCGGTCATACAATTTCTTTTGTTAAGCATTTTGGCTGATCCAGTTACTGTGGTGGTCAAAATATGTAAGGCAAGTAAGGCTTTGATATTAGTTATGTGTAGTGCAAGGTATGGCTTAATATTATCAACAGAACAGTTCTTTTAAAAGAAGTATGAAAGTGAAACTGGCTGTCTTATATTCGTATTATTTCATATTTAGAGGAAAAATTCTTGAGTGAGAGAGGATGTTCTAATGTTTTCTCTGTTGGATCCTACAGGTGCTTATGTAAGAGCTTTCTTAAAATGTTGCATTAATATGACAACTCAAAAAATGTTCTTGTTTTGTTCGGGTTTTTTTTTTACCCTTTGCTTTCTATCTGTAGTGTGTGTTTAAAAAGACATTAATAACTAACAATATTTTACATTTTTATATGTTACATTTCCTTACAGATTTACATCATATATATATGTGTGTGTGTGTGTGTGTGTGTGTGTGTGTGTGTGTGTGTGTGTGTGTGTGTGTGTGTGTATATATATATATATAT